>VWZP01008880.1:0-38808 GCA_013396995.1 Dicaeum eximium | reverse complement strand
AAGGAAGGGAAGGGAAGGGAAGTATTCTGAGGACTCAGGAGCCAAAGTATTTTACTGTTCCTCTGTGTTTGTTACAAGAAAATTTTAAAGCCCAGCTCTACTTCAGTCCCAGAGCCCCAAGGACCTACAACCCTCCAACACATCCCACTGGGGCTTGGAAGGACAAGAGCAGCCAGAGAGTTCAGCCACCTCTTGTGTTTGTTGGAAAGCGATTTTGAGGCATTCCCAAGGTTGCAATGGTTAACTGTGGGTCTGGACAGCTCAGGGCAGCAGCTGGTACCTTGTCGTCGGGGCGGTTGGAGGCCACGCAGTTCTGGGTGTAAGTCATGACAGAATCGATCAAGCCAGGGTAATTCCTCATGGTCTGGCGCCCCATGTCTGCAGAGCTCAGGTTCCTGAGGAAGCCATTGAGGAGCACGGTAGGGGACAAGGAGGAGAGAGGGTGAATTGGACTCTGTTCTGGCTATGGTTGTCACTGAATTCAGGGATTTTTTTGGCAGGTTCAGCAAGGCTGAAGAACTACTCCTGTTCTGGAGACCTTTGGTGGGACTGCATCAGTGCACAGCTCTCTTGTTGCTCTTTAGGACTGATTTCACCTGGAACATGTCCTGCAAGGAGCTCTGCATAGAAGACACCCTCCTAGGGACAGTCACCACCAGGACGTTGCCTGAGAGGCTCTGCACATGCCACTACACAGACACTGTCTCCTGAGAGGAGTTTCCAAAGGGCAGACTGGCTAAACACCATCTGGGGTTGTTGTGATCATCAGGAAGGTACACAGGGTTGTAAGCACAGACCACACAGACCTACCCAGGGTCAGCAGCAATGTCTGTGTGGGAAATGGGGTGGAGATGCTGGAGAGCAGCAATGGCTCTGGCCAGAGGGACTGATCCATCTGTGCGGTCGAAATGGGTTCCTGGACACCAGCAGCTGTCAGGACAGGGGAGTTTTTCCAGTAACAGGATATAGGTTTTGTTGTTTTTGTCTGATGGGTTTTTTTTTTTTTGTTGTTGTTGTTGTGGTTTTTTTTTTTGTTTTTTTTTTTGGTGTTTTGGTTGGTTGGTTGGTTTGGTTTTTTTGGGTATTTTTCCCTATTTTATTGCCTTATAGCTTGCAAATGAAAAACAAAGAGAGGTTGGCAGTGATTGTGAGATATTCACTGCAGGCGTTCCAGAACTGGATCTGATGTTCACTGTGATTTGCAGCCTCCTCATTAACATGGATTCATCTGCAATCCAGAAATGCTTGAGCAGCAATAGCTCAGGCCCAGGGCAAACCCAGGGCTGTTCTCATCCCTGTGTTCTCATGTGGCAGGGCAGTGACTCAGAGTAGTCCTGGCTCAGCCCTTGGAGCAGGGGCTCTGGATTCAACTCCCAGCTTCCCTCACTCTCCCTGCTCCCCCGTCCGGCTCCCTCAGGCCTCTGGAGCTCCCTTGCTGACCTGCAGCTGCCAGTCTTCCTTGGGATGTTGGGCACTGCTGCCACAGGCTGGGATCAGTCTCAGGAGGTACAGCCTACCTTCAGTTAAACTCCACAGGGTTTTTACAAGCTGTTGCCATTGTCTTTCCCTCATTTTAATGGGATATTTGATGGTGTTGGTAGGCTGGGATGGCCTTAAAGCAGAGCAGCTCATACCCACCGTACCCTACACATCCCGAACCGCAGCTGCTCGGGGAGCTGCCTTCCAGGACAGGGAAGGAGGGGGCAGCACTCTCTATCTCCCAGACAAGGTTCCCAGCCACAGAAGCCGATGGTATCAGGTTTCCAAAGGCCTGCCATGATCAGCCTCTCGTTTCATAAGCGGCTCCAGCTCCTGCGAGCTGCATGTCTGGGAAGGGTGTGGCTGGCGCTGCCTCCCTCGGGGAGAGCTTCCCTTGATGAAAGCACCTCATTATACAGGGCAGGTTTTTTGCCCCACTTGTTCCCATTGAGACAAGGAGTTCATATCCAAGTGGAGGAGGAAGGTAGGAGAAACAGCAAGTCAGGGCGAAGATCCTCTACAAAAGGACTCTGGTTTCCCGTGAACAAAATAAACTTCTCTGGGCTCAGTCTGCACCTCCTGTTTTGTAGCTGAGTCTCCAGATGGAATGAGCCAGGAAAAGTCCAGGACAATGGGACTGTTCTGTACTAAAACACTTATCAAAAGAAGTGGGAAAATGCTTGTTTTCCCCACATGGAGAATTCTGTCTTTTTGTCACCTACACCCTAAATCAGTTTGTTTTCTCTGGAAGCCTCAACACGCTAAAGGCAAAATCTGTCCAGTTTCCTGGTCTCAGCTAAACACTGATGGGTTTCATTAGTGCACAAAACAACTTCCATCTTTTTTGAGAAAAGACGTAGCAAGAACAAATTATTAAAAATAAAAAGCTACTAGAAAAGTATTTTACATGTAATTTTTTTCTGCACCTTCTCTTAGTCAAGAAAACTTTCTCAAGGAGAATTTTTCATTAACACAATTGTAATGAGCATGAATTCAGTTCATTGTAAGAGGATTTAGATGGCTTCAGCTTTTGCCCAAAGACACAAGCTACAGTCAGTCCCTGCCTGGTGACTCACCTCAAACACCCTGTGGCATTGAAGAACACTTCTGGGTCAATAATTTCTCGTGTCCTGTTGCAGCTGCCATCAGACCAGCCCGAGAAAGGGATGATAACACAATCTGTCAGCACAGGCAGAGCCTCCTGTATCAACTCTTCTTTTAGCTCATCAGTGGAGGAGAGGTTCCAGAGCAGTCCTAGGAAGGACAGGGGACACAAGCTCAAGAACAGAATCATGTGCATTAGGAACTTTGTTTAGGTTGGGGTGATTCCAGCACCAAAATCCTTCTTCCCTTCATCACTCTGAGCTGAGCATGCAGAGACTGCCCAAAACCTCAGTCCCTGTCCACCCCTATGAGACAGGCAGGATGAGTCCACATTGAGGTGGGCATTTAAGCATTCTCCCTCCACCCAAATTGCTGTTTATTGCTATTAGGTTGCAGCAGACAGCATCTCTCCAGGGATCTTGGAAAGGCTTGCACATAAAACTTGGGACACAGCAGAGGGTGACCTGTGCCAAAAGACTCCCATCAAGTCCTCAGGCAAAGGTGAGGTACCAAGGAGAGAACTCCACCAACCCTACTGGGGTTGGCAGCTCCCTTGGCCATTCCTGGGAACGGCACAGGGGCCAGGGTGCAGGGAGGCGTGGGAATGGCAGGGTGACCATAACTCGGAGGGGACCTGAGGCAGGTGCTTCTCCAATGGGCAGTTAGGAAGTAAGAAATCCTTATGGAACATGGAAGGGCCAGGACCTCCTTTGCTTTCTGATTTAGGTCACCGTTTGGTGCAAGAGGAGCAGAAAACCCCCTCCTCTTTGTGCTAGGGTAGCACTAGGGCTTAGAGACTCCAGGCAAGGGGAGCCCAGGCCCTGCTGGCACTGAGCAGATTCTGGGTACCTGTGAGCTGCTTCTGAATTTCAGTGTTCCCTGTCCTGCGGAGGAGGCTCACACACTCCCTGATCCCGTTCTGCCGCCGGGTTTCGATCTTGTTGGTGGGGTTCTTGAACACCAGGTTCCGGAGAGCTCCGGCTGCCGCCCGCTGCACATTCTGGTTCTGGCTGCGGAGCAGCTCCACGAGCTTGGCAATGCCCCCCAGCCGATAGACCTGGCCCGGAGAGACATGGGACAGACACGGGACATAAGCGTGGAGCACCGGGAGAGATGTGGGACAGACATGGGACCAACACCTGCCATAAGCACAGCACCAGGACAGACATGGGTCATCGGCACAGAGCACAGGACACTGCTGGGACAGGAACACCCAGAATTGCCCCAGCAGTGCCAGGGGTCAGACAGCACATCCTGGGGGAGCTGGAGAAGCAGAGCTGCCAGGGAACAAGGGCCCAAGATGACAAGGCCATGGGTCATGAACACAAAGTTCCTGGACTGGAGGTTGCAGCCAAAATCTTAAACTGCAGGAGTGGCTGTCTGTGAGTAATGACTATGGACAGAGTCCTTGGAGCCGATGGAAATGTACTCCTGCAAACTTTCACCCACCTCCACAGTTTGCACCAAGTGGAAATGCTGCCCTGCCTATGTGCAGAGGCCATTTATAGCCATCTAATGACATGCTTTGGTCATATATCTGCATCCTGAGATCACAGGCTGATCTCAGAGGGATGGTCATGGCCAGTGTCACCACCCTCGAGGTCATCCAGAGCCAGTGGAGGGAGCCCAGACCTGCAAGACTTAAGGCACAACACACGGAGCTTTAAAGGCAAATCCCTTCAGCTGAGCTCTCCAAATGCTGAGTGTTCCCGCTGTGGGATGTGCTCTGCAGCAGCGGCCGTGATCCCGCCCGGAGCCCATCCTGGCACAAAACACCCCCTCGGCTGGGGTTTGCTGACAATGGACAATAGACAATGAATGAGCACCTTTCGGGAGGGAAGGAAAACAAGCGTGCGCTGGGATGAGTCACCGACCTGCTCTGCCACATCTTTCTGGGAAGGATGGGACAGCCTAGTGCTCAGAGAGGGTTTGCAACGGTAACAAAGGGTGTGGCCACCCCACTATTGGCCACCTGAACGTGGGCTGGGCACCTGCACTCATCCAGGCGCAGCCAGGGCACAGGGGCACAGCCCCACACCGGGCCAGCACTTCCAACTCCACTGTTGTGCCAGGACAGGGAAAGCCACTTCTAAAGGGTTGGCATCTCAGTAAATCCAGGATGGAGATAAGCTTTGGTGACATCCTTGCTGGAGTAGATCCATCCTTCAGTCTGCCTCCTTTGCTGCATGTTGGCAAAGGAATTGAGGAGTAAGAGCATCAGAAAAAGAACCTGTGTTATAAGAAGGGCTTCTCTGTGGTCAAGTATTAGAGAATCACAGAGGGGTTTGGGTGGGAAAGGACCTTAAAACTCATCTTGTTCCACTCCTTGCCATGGCCAGGGACACCTTCCACTGTCCTAGGGTGCTCCAAGCGCCGCCCAACCTGGCCTTGGACACTTCCAGGAGTAGCCACCACCATGGATATGCAAAATTATCTTTGTACATGATCACTAATTAGCCCATTGACTCAGGTGGCTGAAATAGTCTGGAAAAGGGCTGTGAAAAAGGCTGGCAAAGGGCTGCAGGGTTACTAACCAATGCCCAGCAAAGGTCACAGTTGGGATTTAAAGCAGCTTTGTCTGGCTCTGACTCTGCAGCTCTAAGATAGTGAAAGATTGATGTGGAACTGGGTGCAGTTTCCCCCAGGAGAGGACACTGGATGGCACCTTCCACACTGTCAAACCCCATCACCCTGTGCCACAGAAGCTCATGGTGATAACAGGAACAGTCTCCTCTGCTACCCAGAAACTATTCCAGGCATTAAATCCCAACCAACTGCTGTTGTGAGAAAGTGGCCATTAATAGCTGAAAAATCTACTTAATTAATACCTGAGCCTGACTAAAGAGGTATAAAGCACCCTCATGAAAACCAAGGGAACCTATGGATCCTTGGCACTAAGGAAAACCAGTCCCATCCCTGTCTTGTGCCGTCAGCCCTGGTGTCACAGCAGAGCACTGAAGGAGTCTTCTCACCTCTTGCTTGGCAGACTCATCCTGGAAGCAGGTGTGCTGCAGGTAGTAAGCCCCCATGGCCTGGTACTTGTCATCGGAGGAGCACAGGAGCTGGATGGCCTTCTGGATGGTCATGCTGCCAGCATCAACCTCGTCACCACAGATCCTGTGTCAAAGAGAAATATGGAACTGGGTGAGTGCTCAGCCAAGACAGCTATGTCAGCACTGAGAGTTATTGGGAAGGAATCAATGATAAAATATTATCACATTGCCACACAGAGCACACAGTGCACCTCTCTGTCTCAAAGAAAAGAGATGGTAAAAGATGAAAAAGACAGTGAAAAAGACAGTGAAGAGAACTAAGGGTAATAAATTCTAGATCCGGTCTGTCTACAAGCAAAGGAGACAGAAAATGAAAACTGGGTTGAGGTGACGGATGTCTGATCATGCCCAAAGTGGAAGTTTAATGAACAGAGACCCAGTTCACAGTTCCCCAAATAAAGGAGTGAGTGGACAGGAGTGAAACCATCTGCCAGGTCGTGAGGACAAGGTAACATAGGCAGGTGGTTTTCCCACAGCATGGTATTCTTTGATGTGAAATGTGGTGGAAGCAGAAATGTGAGAGCAGTTGATGGTCTTGGGAAGCTCAGGCAGATCCCTCAGGAAAAGGCCTGTCTGGAGTGATGGGATAGACAAAAGTTTATGAAATGCTAATAATAGCTCTGAGACATCCTGCTCCCAGGGGATGTTCACACTGGCTGTCTCCAAGCTCTTATAAAAACTGACCACTGTCATCGTCCCTGTTAGAGGTAAAGAATGTGCCTGCAACTCAAGAGGAAGGATATGAATTCCTCTGGCTTGGGGCAGGACTGGAACCACAGGAGAAACACAAACATCTGAAGATTTTCCCACTTGTTTAGAAATGTGAAGGTCCTGCTATTTTTGGCTTGTTCTTATCTAGTACCATCTGTGATGTTTAAACCACATAAAATTAGAAAAGGGTCCAAACATTCAGGGGGGTCTGAAAGCTTGTCTGTGCTTCCAGTTATAGAAATTAATGTAATTGAAAGTTACTGTCTACTCTCAGCACCCTTGCAGCTGAATCCTGCAGAGGCTGCACAGGGATCTCCACTCATGGCAGTAGTCACTGCATTAATTTGCAAAGTCCAGGACCGAGGAGAGTCAAACGCAAACTCCTGTTTGGTTTTACTATCAGTAGTGATGAGAAACAAATGGGAAAAGCTTCATTAGCAGTGGATGGAATCCAAAAGTATGAGGGCTTTCCCAGGCCAGTGGAGTCACGGCTGTGCCTGGCTGATGATGTTCCCTGGGACTCCTGAAGAGTTTTACCTGGAGATCAGAAAATCAGTCCGTGATTGAACAACATTTATTTATACGCAATTTTGCCACATGTCATACCAGGAGTGACCCTGTAAAAGGGCTGCTCATCTTCAGACAATGCCACAGACCAACAGAACAGTGATTTTTAATAAGTTCTTTAAATGAACCTACTACATTTGAAGTGTTAAATTTTACCACAAGACAATAGAACTTCTAGGCACAGGATGAACAGAGTTGCTTTGAGTGCGCCAAAGAAATGTAAAGAATAAAGATCTGGAAAGGACATTTGGTTACCACCAGCAGCACTTACAGTGAAATAAAACATTTATTCTTATGAATCCAAGGGTTCCCCTCCACACAGCACAGAGCAGGAAATAATATGCACAATTCCACAGGGAATTTCATACAAAAGGCAGCAAGAAGGACTCTGGTCTCCACTGACCTCACTGGCATAAAGTTACACTCAGCCTGCATCACTCATTCAGGCACCTGTGGAGTCAGTGGAAAGAAATCAGTGCTTCCAAAAACCACTTGCCTTTGTGTCTTGGACATTTTTCCTAGGAAAGGAAGCCCTGCCCTCTGGAGACACCTCTGCCTCTCTTGGTATGCAGGAATGAGAGACAACAGTCTGGGGTTGGACCTTAAGCATTCCATGTCTAAAGCTGGGTAAACCTCATTCCACTTTTATTTCTACACTGCAATAAAACATCACTTCCTCATAAGATTTTTCATCAGTTTGAACCTCTATCAAAAGCAGACACCAAGGAACTTCCATTAAACTTGCAACAAGGAGACACAAAACTGGAAAGACTAAGTAAACTAGAAATTATGGAGCTCCAGAAATCCTTGGGTTAGATCCAGGATGTGATTTTTTTTCTCAGTTTTTTTTCATGCTCCTGAGATGATTGAGCTGAGAACTGGTGGATCCTGCACTAGGGAGGGGGTTCTCATTTGGGAATTGGGACCTGGACTGGAGATGTGGGAAGAGAGGCAGATTGGTAAAAATACCAGGTCAGTGGCCATGTAATCATAGTGATCTATTTTGCTTTATAATTATTGAATCAGATGCACTTTTTCTGAGACAGAAGGATGTCCACTTGGTCCAGCTGGTCAAGGAAGGCAATTTTCTTCACATCCACTCCAAAGAGGAAGAAACCCTCCTTCAGCTGGGTAAAACTGGGGATGCAGGTGCAGTTCTGCAGGAGAAGATGGAGCAGGTTCCCTTTTCCCTGCTGACTTCTCAGCAGAAATTCACAGCAGGTCAGGTCAGCAGCCAGGCTCATACTGTCCAGGAAACAGCAGGAATTTCTCCTATCTGAGAATAAAATCACCCTGGCAAAGTCCAGTAAAAGGGAGATTGTTCCAGTCAGGGATATTCCCGACTAGATCCACACTGTGGGAACAACAACCTGCTTCAAGACAAACTCTTGGACTGAGCCGTCTCCAGCCTGGGCAATGTGACTGGTAGGAAGAGCTCCAAAGGTTGTTCTTCCACAAGAAAGAAGCAGACTAGGAAGAGACCCTAGCTGGAAATTATTCAACGGAGACAAAGAAGATCAGATTCTAGAATGAAAGGCAAACAAATACTGAAGAGGATCAGTATCAAAGAAAGGCAATTTCCCTCACGTTTCATGAGCAGATTTGTGTTAACTCCCATCTAAGTTTCCATCCTGCTTGTTAGGGCTACAGGTCCCAAGAGAGGAAGAAGCCAGAAAACTCTTAACAAATTCCATTGTTCATTAATAAAATCAGAGTAGAGACTCTGAAAACAGTGTTCAGCACATCCCAGCATTCTATCCCAAATAAAAACAAACCAAAAAGAAGGTGCCTTTCATCCTATTTGGTTCTGCTTCCACTGCGTGGCTTAGCCCTGAAGAATTAAGAATTAATGTTTTGATATTGATCACCTTTAATTATCCCAAAAGACAAGAGATAGATCAGAAAACAACCTCAGTACCTTTCCTGACTATTTCAATAACTCCTGTCCTTCTCTCTCTTTGCAGTACTTCCAGAGAACCTGAGTTCAGGAGGGAATGGTTGTTGGGGACACACTGACCCTGAGCTTCAGCCACAGCACAGAGACTGCAGCCACTCATCTGGGGCCAGGTTGGTGTCACCAGAGCCAAATGTGGCACGAAGAAATCCCAAAGGGTCGTCTCAGCTTCTACTGCCCCCCCACAGGTGCCAGCTGAGGCATCCAAGACCTCTGACAGACCAACTCCGAAATCTTACAGATTCCCAGGTGCCTGCAGAGACACTTGCTTCCACATGGTCTCTAACGAGGTGTTTCAGTCTCTTTCTCCACACTCAGAGAACTCCAAAGGGAAGAGCATCCACATCTCCCAGTGGAGCCAAAGGTAAGTGTGGGTTTGCAGGTGGCCATTAAAGGCTCCTGATCCAGATCAGCAAACCCTCAGCCAGGGACTGTCTGCAAACACCCAACTCCCCGTTCCATGCTCCCAAAGGAGAAAGCCCCCAGTTCTTCTCCAGGGGAGGGATGAGTCTGGGCTCTCAGCCATGTCTCCAGCTCAGACATCTGGGGTTCCCTGAGAACAGCAAGAAGTGTTAGCTTTGTTAGGGGTAACTTAGGGACCTGTCTGCAAATTCAGCCCCATTAGCAGCGGGCACCTCAGTTCAGGGAGAGGCATCTCCTGAAGTGGTGTGACCAGCTCAGACCAATGCAGGGCCACGGACACCACAGCCACCACCTTGCCCAGCCCTGTCTTCCCATGTGACCCCTGAAGCACAAAGTACAACAGCTCTAAGCAGAACTAATACAATGTCAGTCCTTGGTGGACACAGCTTTCTTGTACCTCAAGTTCCCATTAGAGGGGCACAAAGATTCCAAATTTCCTGTGAGAATTAAACATACCATTGTTTGTTACTGCTTCTTATCATTGCTCCCTGATGACCAAGCAGTAGGTAGAGACTTTTATCCTGAGGCATAAATTGTATCAATAGCATCAATAACATTGCAACGTGTAATTTAGCCAAAAGCTGAGGGCTCAGATTGCTACCCTGTCACCTGGAGCATGCTGCAAGCACCACCCAGCAGAGGAAATGGTTAAAAGTGGGCAGATGTGGATGGTCTCCTTCAGCAGCTGAAATCATTGGTGCTGCAGCTTTCAGAGTGAAATACTGCAGCTCTGGGGGATATCACAAGAGATCAGGAAGGAGAAGGGTTCCGTGGAGAAGAGGGAGTCCTGGACACCAAAAAAACTGGAGCATTCCTCCAGCTCTACCGGATGCCAGAGAGCTGCATTTTGTCAAAACATCAGTGCTGCTCACAGAGAGCAGCCTTTGGGCAGGAGCCACTGGAACAACCCTGAATGCATGAGGCCAGAGGTGCTGAGGTCCTGAGCTTGGAAATGCTGATCCAGATATGATATAATGATTATCAAGGCTCAAGTCTCTGAGTGAAGAGAAGTATGTCTGGAATTCCAGAATCACTGAGGTTGGAAAAGACCTCTGAGACCATCAGGTCCACCTGTGGCTGATCCTCACCTTGTCGCCCAGCCCAGAGCACTCAGTGCCACATCCAGGTATTCCTTGGGCATGTCTAGGGATGGGGACTCTACCACCTCCCTGGGCAGCCCCTTACAATGTTTAACAACCTTTCTGTGAAGGAATTTTTATGGAAGAAACGGAACGGTCATGAGAAGGTCCCTCTCTGTTCACTGAGGCAAGATCATGACAACAGGGCTGGTGGAGGAGAATAAACTGCATGAGGACTTTTAAACAGTGATCAACCTCCTGATCTGGCAAACAGTGTAGAACTCAGATTTCCTCACCAGGACCAACAGCATGGGGTGAGTAAACCCCTGTGTCATGATTTTGTTTATAAGGGAATTATATTATAAGGGAAGATTGAAAAATAGTTCAGTGTTACACTGCTCATCAGGCAATTGGAAGAAAGGGGCTTTGGTCAGAGTTACTGCTGTAAGAGGAAGGACTCTGAGGGCTATCAGTTATCAGAGGCAGCTCTACCCTGTCTCACACAGCCAAAGCCGTTTCAATAAACGACAGCAATCACATGATCAAGTAGAGTTGTAGGAATCAAATAACTTTGTCACCAAATGCAGAGGGACTGCTCAGCACAGTTTGACAGTTCTTGCACACTCAGAATTTTGATACCTCCACACCACTCTTGCCACCTGAGAACACTTAGTGACCCATTTTTCCTGTCACACCATCCAGGGAGACCAGATCCACAGCAGAGGATGCCTGACAAGCACCACTCTGGAGCCAGTACTGTCACTGTCTGTGGGCATTAGAGAGTTTTGTATCCCAGACAGACCCAGTGGATCACAGGTCCCACTGCAATCCCTCTCACAGCAATGGAAAGCACCCCATGGATCACCTCAGATCACCCCACACATCACCTCAGAAAGCATGGAAAGCATCCAGCCCTCCCCTGGCTCTTGCAGGCTGTTGGCAAACCTGCAGACAAGACATCCAACACATCCCAAAACAGGAGATCTGCAGCACAAAAGCTGAACATAGAATTCTCCATGTCACAAAGGCACAAACTGCACAGAATGGAAGGACAGAGCCCCAAACTGGGAACTGGCTGCAGCTGTGGCCCAGCTGAGCCCTGTCCCTGAATATGGAGATTAATAATGGGGTACCTACAAGCAAAGCTCTCCTTACTCAACATCGGGGGAGCCAAGGGAAGATTGAAATCTCTAGGTGGAGAATCCTCCAGACACAACAGCCCTATACAGCAAGGAGAGCCCAGACATGTTCCTGACCCACCTCAGAAGCCCCTCCCCAACAAGAGCACACTGAGAGCAAGGCCAACAGTGCCCTGCAAGACACTTCTGAGTGCTACAGGTCATCCAAAAGAGTCGTTTTTCCAAAGAGAACAACTCATTTGTATGTCTCTAAAGCTTTAAGGACAGCTGTTCTCAACGTCCTCCCCTCTGAGCACAATTCTTGTACCAGGTGCCCCCTGCACCAGTTCTCTGGTGAGCAGAGCAGAGCTCTGCAGAGCTTCAGGCTGAGCAGGGGCTGTGCCATAGCCACAACAGATTCACCCAGGGGACACAGCCCCAGCTGCGCACACAACTCAAAGCCCGACTTGGAGCCCGAGGTTTCCACAGGAGAACCAGTTCTGCCAGATGAGCCGTGCCCCAAGCCAGGAGTGTGTAAATGGAGCCACTCCCTAACCAAGGGCAGCCAGAGCTGGAGAGGATCCCTCTCAAAACAGCAACTCTCCTCTCAGAAAATGTCAGCATTCTCCAAGTGACCTCTCCAAAGCCATGACCCAGCCCCTGACCATGGCTTTGGCCAGAGCCTGCCAGGACTAATTGCTCCAAAGCTGTGTCCTCCCTAGGAGAAGGCAGATGCACCTCTGAGTTCAGGCATTCTGCCATCCCCCACACTACACTTTTCTGAAATCCCTAAAACAGATCACTTCCAGTTTGTGTAACATCTCTGGTTCCTGTTCCAGAGGATTTACAGAGCTGCTGACTGCAGCAAGCCAAGGCCACCAGTGCTCTGGGCTGGCCAGGGCTAATTTGGCATGTGTCAAACAAGCAGTAACTGGGCACATGGGCAGCCAAGGGTTCATGATAACATTCTAATGGGGCAGTGATGTTTTTTGGCATCCATGCTCTGGGACACACCCTCCTACTCAATCTGAAAGGAAAGAGGCTTAGCCAGAGTAAGCTGGGACAATCAGATGGTTTGGCTCATGCTGCTGAAAGGGAAGGGGATTTTCTCGGTATCTCCACTATTCCTTGGGGCAACAGCTCAACAGTTGCAGGCCTTCGGTGGGAGTTGTGACAAAGTCTATGAGCCCTGATAAACTGCTTCACACACATCCTGCAGTGGGAAATTTCTCCTTGGGACCAGGAACCACCAGGAATGAGTTTGGGAGCTTTTAGGGTTTGTGTGACAAAATTGTTCCTCTGTCAGGGAGTTGTGAGAGCTTCTGGGCTGGTGCAGAGCAAGTCCTGCATGATAGTGATGCAGCACAGGAAGTGCAGTAGCCCTGGGAACTCTTGTGGAAGCTGCAGCCCCTCCTTCTCCAGCTTTCACTGCAATGTTTGCAGTTCAAAACATGCAAACCATGGTCTTCCAAGGCTTCCAAGACTATGGTTTGTGCAGACCAAATCTCTCTCAAGACTGCAGCAGAACACGGTTGGTGCTCCAGAGCTAGAGTAGCACAGGGCTTTGGGGCAGCATTCAGTCAATGCTGGAGATGGCAAACCAGGTGATTGTTAGTAGGAGCTCTGCTGCATTCACAGGTACATTCTTGGGAGGGTCTGAGATCACTACTGTGTTTTACACACACTGTGCTTGTAGGCAACATCTACAAGAAGGGATCTGATGCTCAAACATGGACCATCCTCCACCCTTGGGTATTTCCTATGCCAAATGGGACTGGATGCTCTGGATAGGAAAGAATTGAACATCTTCCACTGGCTTCTTTTTCTTCATTAGTCAGATTATTCCAATTAGGATATTTATTTCAATTTATGACTAATTTTTTTTCTGGAACCCAAATCAGACCTTTTGGGCAAATGAAGCAGGGGCTGGGTGAAGAGAAAGAGGATAAACACCACTGCTTAACAGGCTCTCAGCTCTGCTCTGAGTAAGACCCTCAGGAACTGACTCCTTCCAAGACCTTTTTTTTTTTGCGGTAAGTTTTCTGATAGACTGAAGCAGCAGGACAGCCAGGAGAGACACCCTGACTGCCCACCAGGCCTTCTGCTCTTCACCTCCCCATTCTCATATCATTGTGGATTAATGCCACCACAGACACTGAGAGGTTGTGTTGCCCAGTATCACAGAGCTACAGCAGAGATATCTGCACTGAGCCAGTCCTATCAGTTCCCCTCCACAGCCCAGGAAACGAAATAAAGCCCTTAGGAGTTACTCATCTGAGCTACTTTTCTGCAGGATGCACTGGTAAGGGCTCTCCAGCAGCTGTAGGACAGCTCAGGTGCCTGGCTCTGGAGGACAGAGATCCCCCACACTCGCTCAGGGTCAGAGCACTTACTTGGAGCTGGACTGGGCCTGTCCATAGACCCCGTCCTGCTTGCAGCTCATCATGGGCTGGGCATAGACCACGTCGGGCTTGTTGCTCGAGGGGCAGGACAGGGCCCGCGCTGGCATTTTTTTACTGGTTCTGCTGGTTCCTTGCTGGGTGCTGCAGCTGCTGTAGATGCTCTGGCGGTTGAGGGTGGCCTTGTGCTCGGCCCGGCCGCCGCCGTGGGCCTTGCGCAGGGTACCGCGGGGCGGCTCGCAGTAGAGGTCGGGCTCGCTGCGGCTGCTCTTGATGTTCTGCACGAAGCAGTAGTCGCTGCCAGCCCGGGGGCTACACAGGGCCTTGCTGTGGGCCCGGCTGGCCCAGCCCTCCATCTGGCTGTAGGAGCTGTAGCGCCGGCTCTCCACGTCCCGCTTCAGCGTCCCATTGTACAGCTGCCAAACACCAAACACAGAGGGTTAGGGCTGAGCTGAGCCTGAATTTATGGGAGGTTATCCAAGCTGCAGCCCTTACAAAGGAGCCATACCCCACCTGGATATCAGGGACACTGAGGGATCAGGATGTGGGATCCAGGAGCTTTAAAGTAGCACTGAAAGCTGAAACGTGACCCTGGCAATAAAGTGCTTTACTCCCAACACACAGGGTCTAGCCCACCCTGTAGGTACAGGAGCTCACTGCATGTCTCTCACCATCATGGAGCTTGATGCCCCATTCTGACTTTCCAGCAGTCCCTGCATTTATTTTTAATTTCCTTATGCTCTTTTCTTTCCCTCCCATCTATTAGTGCCTTAGAAAGGGAGTAAAGGGAGTGAAAAATGAGTAAGAAGGGATTCTTGAATCAAAACTGTGCCAAGAAACAAGTGGAGACAGCTAATTTCTGCTTATGCGTTACAAGGCATGTAGTATCTGCTCAGATAATGGGATGCTCTGGGAACAATGGGGAATATGCAATAATAACTGAGATGACTAAGACAGGAAGAAAAAAAGAAAGGATAAAAGATGGTAAAATAAACCATCTACAATTAGCAAAACAAAAAGATGGCTTTAGCCGCCCTGCTGTCAGTTCAAAATGCCTTTACCACTTCATCAGAAGTCCTCCAGTTTTGCATGAAGTTTGCCACACCAGGATTGAATTCAATCTTCTTCTGCAATGTTAAACCTTTGGGATGTCAGTGCTGGCTTGTGGGAGCCTGCAGGGTTATGTCTAAATGAGAGACAACTCATTCAGGTGTGTACTCCAGAAAGGAAAAGAAATTAAACTGCTTTAGTGCTGTTTGCCCCATGATGCTGAGTTTGTGCTCTGCATCCCCTCAGCAGTCTGGCAAGGAGATCTCCAAGACATACAGCAAACAGGGACAAAAAGAAGTAAGGAATAAAACTACCTTCCCCAGCCCCCTTTGATTATCCTGAGAAAGCTCATCCATGGTCTCCTGTTGGATCAAAGAGGCTTTTTTCTCATCCAACTCTAAGCAGTGGCACTTCTGGTGCTGCTTTCTGCAAAGGCCACCCAAGGGTCCCTTTGGCTGGGAGAGAAAAGTCAACACTGCCTCCTAATAATTTCCTTGGAATTGTGAAAAGCCTGTGCCTAGTACAATAGTTCATGTCACTGAAAAAAAATCCATATTTCCTAACCTAGAAACACTCCATGACAGAAAAATGGGAATCCTCTGCTGGTTCAGCCTGAGTCCCTCAGCTCTGCCCTAACTCCATCCCAGCCCCAGCACCCTCAGCATCATTCCTGCCTCCAACACTCTGCAGAATTGTCATTATGTTAATTAATTAAGTCAAATATTTCCATTAACAAACTGATCTTCAGGAATGCAGGGAATCCTCTTGGCTCAGTCCCAGAGATCTGCAGAGGTAACAGCTGAAACCCTTCCCAAGGGGCTCCCTGGCACCACCTGGGTGGGACTAAACCCTTTATTACAGCTCTGCTGATGCCCAGATCACTGTTATTTGAGTAGTTTTCAGACTTTCAGATGTGCATCTAAATAGGTGAATTGCTGCAAGGGGATGAAAGGGAAGCAGATTCTCTCTCTGCCTTCTCCAGAGGACACAGAACAAACCTGGTGCTGAACGGGGTAGGGGCAGGTTTGGAGCCTGCTGCAGAGCTCCCGGGGTTTGGAAGGGCAGGTTGCAGGTGAAAAGAAGAGCCAGGGTGAGGCACATCACAGTAGAATGCCATGAGTCTTGGGGGCTCTCTGGCAGCAGGACAAGCCCTCTGCTGCCCAGGATAAAATTCAGGATGGCCACATACACAGGCTCTCTCTATCCCAGGTTTGCTTGGGATGTTCACACACGCAGCAACAGCAAAGTGACCTTCCATGAAGTCATGATGTACCTTATATGTCCTTCTGAGTTGGTATCATCCTCATTTCAATTAATTTTCCTGGGTTCAGAAACCCTGGGGACAGTGAGGGATGGACAGGGCTGCAGTGGGAAGGTGCAGGGTGGACTTTGTGCTCAGTGGAGCTGCTGGCAGCAGCTGCAGGACAGAGAGCAGCTTGTTAGATGTGAGCCCTGCTGGTTTTCTTTATGAGTCAGTTTAAACTGGGATTATTCCGTAGGGCTGTTAGAAGATTGGCAGAGCTGTGGAGCCCCTGGGCATCTGCTAAAACTGACTTGGGGAAGCCTGGAAGAGGAACTTGTTGTTTATCTAAAGCTGGGATTTGCTCTGCAGTGCACTCACTGAGGGGAGGGGGGAGTGCGTCTCTGTTTACTGAGACAGAATCATGGGTTCTCGATTTCCTGCTGGGTTTTAGAGTGGCTGCAGTATTGTCCTCCTCCTTGGCAGCCCCGAGACAGGTGAAGCTGTTTGCAAAGACACCTTTCTGCAACACAGGAGCCCTGGGCTGCAAGTCCGAGCAGGTCCCGGCAGGGCGGGGGAGCCTTTTGCAAACTCATGGGAAAATTGTTCCCGTGTGATGTGAAGCTCATTACCAAAGGCAGTCCACGACTTTTATTGCTGATTCTACCAGATGCTTGGCTGAGCCCATTTTAATCTCTTTCAAGTGGCATGGACCTAATTGGTATCTCAGAATTCCTTTTTGCAGCAGGACCCTGATCCAATCGCTCCAGATCGATGAGTATTCTCCTGCCAGCTCCAATGGACCTCAGACCTTGCCAAAGATGCACGACCAGGACTGACCTGATCCCTTCCTGTTCCTGGCAAAGCTTCCCCACACTAAAACCTAAATCCCTGTGTTGGATGCTGACCCAGCTAAGTCAGGGACTGTCACTTCTAGCACTGGAGCAAATGTGGCCAAGGGAATGGAATTCACTGCAGCAATCAGTGAGACAGGATGCTCAGCAATGAAAAAGGGAAGCACTCTGTGTCTGGAGAGATGCCATCTCTGAGGAGGAAGGTGATGCTGTCACACGGTCTGTGGTTTAAAGAGCCACCTGACAACATTTCCCAACTTCTGCTGATGCCACTCCATGTGCAGGGAACTCTCCCTGTACAGAAAAGCAGCAGTGAAAGGAAAGAATCAATCTCTGGCCTTCAGACCTCATCAGTACCCAGATTTCCTAATGCCATGAATTGCATCTGCCCACTGCCCATGGGTGTGTGCGTGGTGTGCTGTCCACACCTCTGCCCTTTAGGAGTGTGGGGAAATGCTGGGAAAGACCAGGAAGTCCCTCAAAGTGGGGTGGAGACAGAAGGCAGTGACTCCCTCTGCACTTCAGGATCTGGGAAGCATTTTGAAAGGCTCAGGCTATCACTGAGGCTTCTCCCCAAAGGAGCTGAGAAGTCAGGGCAGCTTGGAAGGTGTCTCCTTCCATCACACAACTCCTTGGATTACCAAGGAGCAGCCCAGAAAATCATCCATGTCCTGGGCTCATCCCCCAGTGTGGGCTGCAGGGAGGGAGAGGATTCTCCCATCTACTTTGCTCTTGTGACATCTCACCTGGAATACTCTGCACAGTTCTGGTGCTCTGAACATGAGGACATGGAACTGTTGGAGCAAGTCCAGAGGAAGCCACTATGCTGATAAGGGGACTGGAGCACATCCCCAGTGGAAATAGGCTGGGACAGCTGGGAATGTTCAGCCTGGAGAAATAAGGTTGTGTGGAGACCTCACACCACCTTCCAGGATTTGAAGGGGCTACAGGGAAGATAGAGAGGGATCTTTCATCAGTAATTGGAGTGACAAGACAAAGGGAATGGCTTCAAACTGCCAGAGGGCAGGGATAGATGGGATTTTGGAGAGAAATTCTTCCCTGTGAAGGTGGGGAGGTCCTGGCACAGGCTGCCCAGAGAAGTTGTGGTTGCCCCTTCCCTGGAAGAGCCCAAGGCCAGGTTGGATGGAGCTTGGAGCAACCTGGGAGAGTAGAAAATGTCCCTGACTATGGCAGGGGGTGGAACAAGATGGTCTTTAGGGTTCCTTCCAACCTAAACCCTTCTGCGATCCTATGATACTGATTCTAGCCATTTCATCAGGCCCTGGCAGTGCCCTGTGGATTTAGGATGAGGAGGATGCTCAGGTGCAGCCAGGCCACCTGACATTCTGAATTTTAGCCTGAACTTCTCCTCCCCACTGTGAAATGAGTCTGTCTGTGTAAGGCCAGGCCTTGGGAGCTGTTCATTCACAGTCAGACAGGGAAGGCAGGGAGGGAGGAAAGGCACTGGAGATGAGCACTGGTGGCACTGCTGCTCTTGTCAGGCCCAGGGAGGAAGTGCTTCCCTCCCTGGCAGCAGCACAGACCTGCCTTTAAATTAATGAGCATTTGTGGATCTCCAGACCTCAGCCTGCAGTGTGTTCTAGGAACAACAAGTGGAATATCCAACACATTAGACAGGTAAACAAACGTCTTTAACCTCCTATTTCAGCTGGAATAAAACTGGTTCGAGAAAGTCAAAATGGCATTTTCCCAGCTATCAGCCATGAGTCCTTTTCTGTTTTTTATTGTTCCATAAACCCTTTTGCTTGGCAGGAAAAGTCTCTGTCCTCCCCCTGCTTTCCAGAGAAGCAGATGCACAGAGCAAGGTGCATCAGCCCAGGAATGGTGCCTGGGTCCAGCTCTGCCTTCCCACGTCAGAGTCCTCCCAGAGAACTGGGTGGTTCTGATTCTGCATCTGAGGACGCCATCAGTTCATTACCTGCCTGGATTTTTTTCCTTTGCAATTTGTTTGTTTCTAGAGCAGCAGACAGAGAACTGAGGGCTCCGTATAAACATGTCAAGAGCAGGTTTCTCCCAGGCTGGAGGGCAAAGCACAAGAGATGCAACCAGAGCAGGTCCCACCCTGAGTGCTGGGTGGGGAGAGCTCCTCACACTCCTTGCGAAACCCTCTGAGTGCTGCTCCCTCCACGGCAGTGAGAAAAATTGCAAAACCAGCAAATACATTGTTTATCTATTTCTGAAATGCTCCTTCCCCTCTCCCAGGAGCTGTCTTTTCCTATGATTTTTCATCTCTTTCCTCATTCAGCTGAGATTTAGGTCTTGTTGGTTCCATTTGTTCTGGCCAAGGAAGGCAATGTCCAACTTACTGTACCGAAGCCTAAAGCCTGGTGTAAACCTCCTGGAGACACCAGGCTCTGACCAAACAATGACATGCAGTGACTCTAAACCTTTGTTTTCTCTGGCAAGACTATCCAAACCACTCTTTTGAGGTTCTTTTAAGCTTGGATGCATTGTCACAACAAACAACAAATTTTGACCTGAAATCCTTACGGAACACAGCTCCCACTGACAATGAGAGGTTTTGTCCAAAGAGGCAAAAGCAGGCAGGGACAACAGTGATCACCTCTTGTTCAGGTAATGGTCTTCAGAGAGAAAGCTCTGTCACTTTGTCCCACAGAGGATTTTTGGTTAAAAATATTCCTACAGTCTCTGGTGCAGAGGGATCACCGGTGTGTGTTTCTCATTAGTGCCATAACAGATGCAATTACTACAGGTAACTGATTAATCCAGCACCACCAGGCCAGCCAAATATTCCTTGGTCTGGGAGCATGGCTGCTCCTAGAGGCATTGTTCAAGTAACACCTGGGCCCCCCTTGGAAGACAGACACTGGAGCTTGTCCAGGGAAGGGAACGGAGCTGGGGAAGGGTCTGGAGCCCCAGGAGCGGCTGAGGGAGCTGAGGGGGCTCAGCCTGGAGAAAAGGAGGCTCGGGGGGGACCTTCTGGCTCTGCACAACTCCCTGACAGGAGGGGGGAGCCGTGGGGGGGAAGGTGGGGTGGGTCGGGCTCTGCTCTCAGGGATCAGGAACAGGACAAGAGGAAACAGCCTCGAGTTGTGCCTGGGGAAATTCAGGTTGGACATCAGGAGGAATTTCTTCATGGAAATGGTTGTTAAACATTGGAATGATCTGCCCAGGGCAGCAGTGGGGTCACTGTCCCTGGAGGTGTTCAAGAAATGACTGGACCTGGCACTCAGTGGTGATGGGTCAAAGGTTGGACTCGATCTTAGAGGTCTTTTCCAACCTCAATGATCCTGTGATTCTGTGAAAGCCCCAGCTCAGCTCTGTAGGGATAAGGATCTGCTGGATATGGGACACATCTGCCCCCTCACTGGGGGCACTGCTAGGGGGGGACACTGTGGACACATCCACATCATGTGGGGAATTTCCTTCTTGTGGAAGCAGCATCATGGAGAGCCAGGTGGGTTCTGTACCCTGTCCTGGTCCTGCCTCATCCTGGTCATGCTGTGGGACCTGGGAATGCCCCAACTCCCTGCCAGTGATGGACCTGCCAACCCAGCAGACCCAGGCTAGAGCAGGGTGGGAACTGAACCTCACAGGTCTTTGCTGGTGGAACCCCACATGCTGCTCTCCATGTGTTTGGGATTTGATTGTGCCTCTCCAAAGCTGTGCCTGCAGTTGGGGTGAGCACCAAGGTCCCTGCAACTCAGGGACCACCTGACTGTAGCTGTGGCTTTGCAACACTGCTGGAGAGACTCCATTTTTGGGGTGAACTGAGTTGTCAGAAACAAGGGTGTGGCTCATGCTGAGGCTTCTGCCATGACTGTACAGATCTAGGTGCCCAGTCCAGCTTCCTTAACCCTCCCCTAGGTTTGTCTGTGTAAATCATGACCATCACTGACCCTCCTGTGGGAACTGAGGTGTTGCTCACACCCGGACACAGTTCCTGAGGCAGGAGGGCTTTGGGAACTACTGGCCACTCATAGCTCACAGGGGCAGTAGGGTGACAAATACTTCTAAGGCTCCACAGCACCTGGGTTGAGGTATCACCCTGACACAGAGGGGTTTGCAGTCACAGATCCTCCTGTAAAGCATCCCAGTGTGGTATCTGAGCAAAGAAATTCCCAAAGGCTGCACATCCTTGAGGATGAACATCCTGTGCCAGCCCCTGACACATGAGCCAAGGAAATGCTGCAGCCAAGAGCAAACCCACCGCCCTCCAAGTGCCTCCAAGTTTCTAGAGTGGCCCCTCTGGCTCAGTGTTCCTTGCACTGGCAGTGAGAAGGTGCTCACTGGGGACAGCGATGCTGCAAATGAGGCACCCCACAAGGGGAATTAACAGAAAATAATCTGTAATAATGGGTGAATCGAAAAGTTTAATCCAAAGTGTTAGAAACAAAGCATTACAGAATCATTAAATTAGAAAAGCCCTCTAAGATCAAAGAGTCCAATCATTAACCCAACACTGCCACATTCACCCTAAACCATGTCCTCAAGAGCCACATCCACAAGTTTTTGAACACTACCAGGGCTGCAGACTCCACCACTGCCCTGGGCAGCCTGTTCCAAACTGACTGATCCAGAAAGAGCTCTTCCTCCAGATCCATTTCTCTTACTCTAATATTTGAACATCAGTCTCACAAGATTGGGAAGAAAACACAGAAGTGAAAAGTTTGACATTTCCAGAAGACACAAAACAAGACAAAAGGAGGAAGTCAGGGATAGCAGCTTTTAAGAGCTGTGGGTGGGACAGGACACCTGTAGTGTTACCAGCTGAGGCAGTGCCTTAGATTAGGGCACTCCAAGAGCAGTGTCTCAGGTGCAGGGTGCTGTGGAGCAACACCCTGGACATGGATTCCCTCCTGCACCTTTTTAACTCCAGGGGAACAGGGAGTCAGTCATTCCCCTCAATATTACACTGGGTCACTTCCCTGAAGTATTTGAGTTTGCCTGTGCACCTCAAAGGACTTTGCCACTTTTCAGACACATTCACAACACCAGCTCCAGCTGGAAATAAGTCCAGCAATTTTGCCTTCAAAAATAGATTTGCTTTATCTTTGGTTTCATGTCTTACAACCCAGGAATTACAAACAGGAAACAATTTTTAGGATGCCCAGAGCCTGCACAGACTTCAAACAGGTCTGTAGACAAAAGATGAAGTTATCCTAAGCTGGAGGCTGGTGGAAGAAGTGTGGAACCTTTAATACTGTCTGGAAGAAGCAGAATGGAGGAAGCTGCTCAGTGTGGTTGGGGAGTCTGGTGTCTGTTGAGCTTGTTAAGCACATTTAGGCTTGAGGTTATGTGTTCCAAAGTGCCAGTGGCACCTGGGACTGCTTGCCCCTGAGTGCAGTCATCTCCCTTTGCACTCATCTCCCTGCTCCATCCAGCTCCAGTGGCAGGAGATAGGGATCCAAGGGGGCTGATTCATCCTGACCTGACAGATCTCCCAGATAGAGGAGATGAATCACCACCCCTAACTCTTTCTTTGTTGGCCAGGGGAGGAGTCAGACAACTTGTCAGGACTAAATGGCTGATTCTCAGATAGACTCAGTTAGTTAGGTAAGACAAAGTTTACTGTGAATCCTTTACAGGTCCCAGTCCTTTTTGCTAAAGTAACCCAGATCCTGAAGACCTTTATCAAAAACATTTAGAATTAAAGACTTGCATGACACTTAAATTTGGAGAAAGACCTTCCCTCCCTCAGTAAGTGCAGAGGAGTCTCTCAGAGAACAGAGGTGCCTAAATCCCCAGTGAGCCTGAAGGGACTGAACTGTCATGTCTAGGGACTCTGGTGTCTAATGGGGGTCCTGAACTTCATCACTTTCATTGTCACCTTCCAGCTGTTCCCCAGAACACCGACACTACTGACTGAAACCCCCAGCAGCCAGTGGCATTCCCACCTACCCAGCATTTGTCCAGCTGCCACAACGATTGGGAACAAGATCAGAAACTAACAACAGGAAACAATAACACTCACATCAGCAACAGGAGCTGCAGTAGCACCTTACCAGCATGAGCAGAGCTGGGTCTTGGCTTCCTCCCTCTTTAACAAAAAAGCCCATCTACAAACCCTTAAAATGGCTGAAACAGAGCAATTTTGCTTGGGCAAAGCAAAACAAACTCCATTCAGGAATCACAATAGGCAAACAGCAACGTATCATTAAAACAAAACATTCCTAATGTTTGAGTTGTGAAGTTCAGATGTTCCACCTCTGCCTTGGGAACTGCCTTAGTTGCACTTTTCTGTTGGCCACAAAAACCCTGCCTGGTTACCATGGCTGGACCCTCTGCAGGGCTCCACCACTGTCTTAGGGATAGAGACAGAACACCTGTATGGATGGACCTGTGTTCTGACCAATCACAGAATCCCGGAATGGTTTGGGTTGGAAGGGTCCTCAAAGCCCATCTCATTCCACCCCTGCCATGGGCTGGGACAACTTCTACTACCCTAGGAAGCTCTGAGCCCTGTCCATCCTGGCCTTGGACACTTCCAGGGATGGGACAGCCACAGCCAGGGCCTCACCACCCTCACAGGGAAGAATTTCTTCCATTTCTCAAAGGGGAGAATATTCCATGTAGTGCTGCCCTCTGGCAGTGGAAAGCCATTCCCCCTTGTCCTGTCACTCCATCCCTTGAAAATAATCTCTCTTCATCTTTCCTGTAGCTCCTTCAGGTACTGCAAGGCCACAGTGTGGTCACCCCAAAGCTTCTCTTCTCCAAGCTGAACAATCCCAACTCTCCTGGCCTTTCCTCACAGCAGAATTCTCCATCCCCCTGATCAACTAGGTGCCTCCTCTGAACACACTTTTCGCATCTAGGGACAGGAGCCCCCCGACTTGGGTTGAACCACCACAGGAAAGGACACTGAAATGGGCCAACAGACAGGCTGGTAATAAGCATTTCAAACACACTCCAGTGCTCCCAGTTTTCCTACTGAACACACAGTGACGCAAACTCAGCAAGTGACACCAGTGCCTCAAAGCCGTCATGCTACGACAAGGCCATTAGGAAAGGCCAGATAAATCCTTCCGAAGCTGAGGAATGCTGGTGCTCTGAACAAGCAGAGGATCTGGCAACCACCAGGAAAAGCTGCAGCCCTGCCTGTGTGTTTGGAGCCACCAAAACCTTTCCTGGTTCAAGCCTTTGATGGCTGACACAGAGCTGCTTTACAGTCCCAGGGCTGTTGAAAGGAGCCCTTTGCTTTTCTCATATTCAAATCCCAGATCTGTGAATTGCTCCTTTCTACTTTAGAGCTGATGAAAAGCAGGGAACAGCAGAACACAGGCCTGAAATGGAGGGGCAACATGAGCACAAGTTGTCCCAGTGGACTGTGGAATGTTTTGGAACAATTCCCTATGTACCAGAGGTCTATCACCAAGAACCAGGAGCTCTATGGGATGTCCAGACTCACACTGCACGAAGACAGGTACCATCTCACCTGTGTTTTTTCTGGAAATCTGCAATAACTTTTTAGGAAATCACTGTGGAAGAACTGGACCCCCTTTTTTGCAAGCACAGAGAATATCTGGGAAGGGTCTGCAGTAGCACTGAGGTTGGGAACAGCAGCACAGTTCTAATGCAAATCCTCTGATCTGCATTCCCCAGCCACATTCATGTCATTCACAGCCATGTTTTGGTGCACAGGACCAAAGATGGAAACTCCTGGATGTGCTCCAGACTTGAACTGAGCTGTGATAGTCTGAACCCAACCCTGATCCCTCAGGCAGATTCCAAACTCTTGTGCCACTGGATATCCACCCACAAATCCAAACTAAATCTTGTCCACTCTAAAATCCCCACATAAAACAGCTGTGGGACCCTCCATCCTCCTCCTCCACTGCATTGAATCCCTTTCTAAGAGAGCCAGGATCCCTCACAGGTGAGCTTCTGAAGCACTGTGACTTCCCTATGTGACTGTGAGAGGTTCTTCATGTCCAGGTGACCTCAGATCATGCCACAATTCCCAGATCAAGGAGTGTCTTACCGGGTATCCCCAGTTGCTGTTCCCTGTCTGAGTTTTGGTGTAGTAGCTGCCCCGGGATGTCCCGTAGCCATAACCATCAGCTAAACCATCGTACATGGAACCTGCAAATAGAAAAGGCATGGTCAGCATGAGAAAGCATTCCCAGGAGAAAGCATTCCCAGGAGAAAGCATTCCCAGCAGGCCCCTTTCAGATCACAAAGCTCTTTTTTGACAGCAAGTTTAGTTCTGGGAAAGTGACAGTCATAAATCTCAACAGGAACATAGGGAACACAGGCAGCAAGGGGAGCCCTTGTCACTGCTGGGAATTCCAGCCCTCACACCACAGACCCCCTAAACCACCCCAACGTTTGCAGCACAAAAGACCAAGTGCCATAAAATGCAAAGCAGAGGAGCAGAAAGGGTCAGAGATGGGGCCAGTGTCTAACATCATGGAATCACAGAATTCCAGAATGGTTTGGGTTGGACCTTAAAGCTCATCTAGTTCCACCCTTGCCATGGCAGGGACACCTCCCACTATCTAAGGTTGGTCCAAGCCCCATTCAACCTGGCCTTGGGCACTCCCAGGGACAGGGCAGCCACAGCTTCCCTGGTCAACCTGTGCCAGGGCCTCACCACCCTCACAGGGAGGAATTCTTTCCCAATATCCCATCTAACTCTGCCCTCTGGCAGTGAGAAGCCATTCCCCCTTGTCCTGTCCCTCCAGGCCCTTGTAAATAATCTCTCTCCATGTTTTCTGTCAGTTCCTTCAGGTACTGGAAGGCCACAATTATGTCACCCCAATGCTTCTCTTCTCTAGGGATGAACAATCCTAGTTCTCTCAGCCTTTCCTCACAGGTGAGGAGTTCCTTTCCTCTGATAAACTTGGTGGTCTCCTAGCTGTAGTATGAGAGGAACCTGATGATATTTTGTGCTACATGTCCCAGAATGTCTGGACATGGAAGATTTGTAATAAATAAAATTTCCCTCTCTGAAGGCAAACCCCCACCTCTGACTCTTTCACCAATCCACTCCATGTCTGAATCTTACCAATCGCATCAGCACGAGCAGCCTGAGCAAGACTTGCTAAAATCAACCAATGGTCACTAATAAACACCATGGATAAAGGATGATCCAGTCTGTTTAACATCTGGAGATCTAAAACAAACACTACAAAACCTCATTGCACTCTTTGAATTCCAATCTTGTCTCTAAAAGATCACTTTGTGGGTCTATACTTTCTTTTCCTGAAAATGTATAGAGCTCCATCATTATTTTTGGGATGCTAGAGGAATAAGTGAGACTGGATCTCAGATATGGTTTTTAGAGATGCAAATATCTTGGATCAGGAGGAACCCATCAGCCATTTTTCCTATTTCTCAGTGCTTTAACCAGAGTTTGGATTTACCTACCCCAGCCTCTGGCACTGCAACCTTTGGATCCGTCCTAAAAGTATTTTACTCGATGCTATGTTCATCACTACAAGACAAGTGAAGTGAATCATTCTCTTCCCACAATGGAATTCCATGAACCCCCTTTGGATGGTCCAAAAGAGTTTAGAGTGATTTCAGTTTTATTTTCAGAAGTGCTCAATAATTGTGGCATCTCAGGTCCCGTTATGAGGAAGTGCAAACCCTACACTCCAATTAACTTCCAGGGGAAGCTCTGAATGTCTAACAAAGTACAAAATCAGGACTTACCTGTCCTAACTTATGTACATAAACTGGTGGGTAATGTCAGAAATATCCTAATCTCTGTGATTGTTTGATAAGACTCATCTCTCAGATAAACTGGATAAGCTCAACCACAAAGGCCCTGGAGCCACTTAGGTCTCCTCCAGCCACTGATCCTTGGAATAAACCTTATTTATTGCCCTGCCTGAGGCACCCAGAACCTGTTATGGTGATTTGGTTTGTGGCTAAAAATTCTTGCATTTTCTCAGGAAGATTATTCCTGTGGATGTGGTGTAAATAATGAGATTTGCTTTCTATTGTCAGCAGGACTGCACCTGGAGAACATCCCTGGATGGAGAACAGGCAACAGCCAGGTCAGCTTCCAGCCCTGCACCTGTGCAGGAAATCATAGGAGCTCCTTTTCCATAGTCTGAAGACTTAGTGGACACTGCTCCTCATCCAGATCTCCCCAGCCCCGAGTGCCTCATGCACATAAAGTTGCACCAACACTTGCTTATAAGGCAAGGAAGTGGCCATGGAAATGCAAAAGGAGATTCAGTCATGTCCTTCACCTTGTGCTCCCTCTCCACCCTGAAATTTCCCTTCAATGCCACATCAGGACATCAGTATTGGGTCTCAGCAGCAGCAAGGCAGTGCTGGAAGTGGTGAGTTTGGGCCAGCTGATTCCCCAGGACACAGAGTTATCTGATAACCATAATTCTGAGCATGAAGGTAAAGCCATTCAATGATAATTTCCTGGGAATTCCTTCTTCAAATCAGCCTCTCGTTCTCTGTAGACATTCTGTAACTGCAGGTGTGAGCACCTGGAGCGTTTTCCTGAGCAGCTGTAAAAAGGGGTTCTGTGCCTGACTTACAGGTCCCTCTGACCAGTCCTGCCTGGGGACCACACATTTCCTTCCAGGATCTGCTCCTGCCATGCACTCCAGACTTTGGGGTTGGAGCAAGGAGACACTTAAAATAAGCTAGTTTAGGCACATCTGTAACCTTCTTCAATAAATTCACCACTGTGTGGCCAAATTCAGGAGATCAGGCAGTTGGTTCAAGTTTATGTTCTCCAATGATGGAAGGGTTGCCTTCACCTCCCAGAATTTGTACATAAGAGCTTATTAACACAGAATTACACAGAACCTCAAACATTCAAGGCATTTTGAAGTCACCCTGCTGGTTGGAGAAGATGCTTCTCCTGCCACCACTCAACTGGGATTTATTGCTGGGAGAGCTCAGTCTCCCCAGGAAGAACCTGGGGAAGTGGCTGAAGAAAACCTGATCTCTGTGCAGGTTTGGACACTTCTCTGCTTGGCTCATCTTAACAGCCAGCTTGACAGCCAGTATCCCCAGCCCTCACGGGACAGGAAGGAGATCCCTCTTGTCAAACACCTCAAGAGTAAACACCACACAACCTGCTCACAGGTTCTTGGAATTTGGGATAAACCCAGGCAATCACAAAAAAACATTTGGGCCAGGGTGGAAATGCTCTTCAGTAGGAGATGCCCCCCTCATGCTTTTCTCTGGCTATGTCCACAGGTCTGTGTCCCAGTTGCTGTTACCCAAGCAGCTGTTTAGGTCCCTAAAAGGCCCATGTACACTTGGGCAGACACATAGAGTAGATAACACAGAACCACAGAACCACTGAGATTGGAAAAGTGCTCTAAGATCAAAGAGCCCAACCATTTCCCCAGCAGTGCCATGTTCACCACTAACCCATGTCCAAAGTGCCACATCCACACATCTTTTAAACATTTCCAGGGAAGGTGACCCCACCACTGCCCTGGGCAGTTGTGCCAGGGCCTGACCACCCTTTCACTGAAGAAATTTTTCCCCATATACAACCTGAACCTCCCCTGGCACAGCTGGAGGCCGCTTCCTCTTGTCCTGTCCCTTGTTCCCTGGGCGCCCCTGGCTGCCGCCTCCTGTCAGGGAGTTGTGCAGAGCCAGAAGGCACCTGAGCCTCCTTTTCTCCAGGCTGAGCCTCTTTCCCAGCTCCCTCAGCTTTTCCTCATGACAGAGGAAATGTCCAAGAGCTGGGACAGATCTCAAGAGCTGGGACAGAGCTGGAAAGATGTGGTAGAACCACACAGATGAGGTGCAGCCTCTCAGTGACCATGTGGGCAGAAAACAACCCTGAAGGCTGCTCAGATTTCCCCCTCCCCAAATTACCCCCTCCCCATGACATCTCCTTTAAAACTCAAATACCTTAAAATCTCTTTTATCTTCAGTGGGACAACTCATGAGGGTAAAATCCAATTACAGCAGATAAGAAGTGCAAGACCTTGCAGTGCATCTCTGTGAGCCCCCTAACACTGCTCCCACTGCCCTCATCCCCTTCTCCATTCCTGTTATCCATTACTGCAAAGCAAACTGAGGTTGCCATTGAACCCACTGTAGCTGTTCTTGATGAGTTATTTCCTTTCCTCAAAGGCAACTCTCCTGTCTTGCAGCTGGCACTGCTGGCAGGAGGAGAGTTGTGTTCAAAGTGCCATTTTCCCAAAGCCAGCCGGACACACAGAGCCAATGTGGAGATTGTGGAAAAGAATGTCTGTTAATAAATATTAATCTGTGGCAGGGAAAGGCAAGACAAGAACCAGTCACTGGCAGTGCAGGCTAGGCAAGTTAAATCATAAACTATGCACAGCTTTAAACAGTAAGGATGATTAAACATAGGAAAAACACAGGGAGAGCAGAGGCCTGTGGGAGGCACAAAGCAAAGCTGGAGTGCCTTCTAGGAGAAAAGTGTCAGTGAAATCCCAGACACTGAGATTCCTGCAGGAATGACAAAACTCCAGTTCTGCCTTCTGGCCTATGAGCTAATGGGCTTGGGGATTTTTTTGTATCCCAATAATCTAAGATTTGTGGAAGAGTGGAACCTTTCACTGAATCATCTCACACTGGGGGAAGTTACAGAAGTCTTCAAAAGACTTTTTATCCCCCAAATCTAATCTTCTCTTCACATCAGAGTCCTGATCCCCAGCAAAGCCAGATGGGGTCCCATCAGACCTTGGTGGAATTACTCTCCTCTTAGCCACAGCTGGCACAGAAACTTCTCAATCCCAGCTCAGCCATAGGACAGTTGGATCTGACACTACTTGGATGTGTCTCCTCAGTGACAAATCACTGGCAGAACTTTCCTTTAGCCAGAGAACTTTGTAGACCAGAGCTGATGGCTACAAGGAGCTGGCTCAGCTTGGCCTGGCGTTTTCCTCTGCCATGCCACTGAAATGAATTTTCCCTGGAAATGTGAATTACTCACAAATTCAGGGGGTGCCATCTAGTTCGCTATTGCCACGGGGAGGAGGACAGATAAGCTCTAGAGCAGAGCCCACAGACCCAACCCCCAAGGACCCCAAAGACCCCACAGAACCCACACATTATAGACTCCAAAGCCACCCTTGGGAACAGCTGTAGCTGCTGTGCTGAGCCAAGGCCCCACTGGGTTCAGGAGCATTCTGCTGGCAGCAGTTGTCTGCTCACTGTCCCACCCCAGTGCACACCAGTTTGGGCCCAGATTGGCTACCTTGCCCTCAGGGACACCAGATCTCCAAAGTGGCCACAACACCTTGACCTGCTGGACTCCAAATCACCAGCTCATTTATAGTTCCATCAATCACTGGAGTAGTGAGGAAGTGTGTGCTGACCCCCTAAAGGAAATCCAGCGGATACAGGGTGGGATACAACACCCGCACCCTGCTGTGTGTGTGAGGGTTCTATGTCCATGTTCCCCATCCTACACACACCAGGACATAGTTCCTGGAGCTGGGGGAAGCTCTGGGCCCTCCTCCAGCTCCAGCTCAAACCACAGCTCCAAACACAGCAACAAACCCGGACCTGGCCCAACACTTGCCCAGCCCCATTCTGGGACTGTCTGGGAGCAGAGGGAACAAAGCACTCAGGCACTTGTCAGGGGGCTTTGGGAATTCCCCAGTTTGTGCTGCCTCTGAGGAGCATCTCTGAGAAATCCCAGGGGATGCAGGGCGCTGAAGTTGGATGAGCGTTTTGACAGGCAGAATCCATGCTTAACAGACCCACATAGACTCTTTATGGGAAAAACTAATTTTTCTCATCGGGGCTGCCCACCTGATCTTTGAGCAAGAGCAGTAAAACCCAGCACCTAAAAGCTGAGCCTGACCCACTCTTTCACCAACCAGGAGACAGCCCTGGGAACAAACAGCAACTTCTCACCCTTCTGGGATTCCATCCAGGAATGTACTTGGATGAATCAGCCCCTAGGACCTTTGCTGGCCAACCACTCCTGGTAGGAATGAAGTGGGGGGGGCCTGGGCCCTGTGCTTGGAGGCAACTTCTGGGAGTGGGATGTGACTCAGCTTCCCTGGGACACAGAAACCAGAGCTGCACATATCCACGCAATTCCCATTCCCAGACATTCCCCAAAGTGTCTGGAGGAGGGGCTTAGCTTGTTGAGCAGAAACAGGCAGTTTGGGACTGTGCCATTTTTAAATTTTTCTCCTTTCCCAGAGGTTTCACCTGGGCTCCTCTCCAAGAACGATAATCCCCCTCTGCTGTCCTTCCTTCCTGCCTATGGATCCCTCTACCCGCTTCCCTCTCCATCCAGCCCTTCAGCTCATCCTGCTTTGTATTTTATTTTATCAGGTCTCTCACTGTAACACCTTAAGCAATAAACCCCCCGGAGGTGGGAGGAGATTCCCATCTTCACTTCGGTGGCCCGGCCCCCCCTCACCCATTGGAGTCGGTGTCGACAAAAACAGAGGAAGCAGGGAATTTGTTCCTGGCAGAGCCCACCTGCCCTCGCTCTGGGGCTGCTCCATTCCCTCTGTTCCAGCAACTGCAATTCCCAGAGCAGGGATGACTCCTGAGGAAGCACCACCTCCACACTCCCCCCAGTAGCCTACAGCCACTCAGCTTCTCTTGTTAATCCAGCCCCAAATATGTCTCTGGACAATGGCAGCTCACCAGCACAGGATTCAGCCTCACAATGCAGCTTGGAAGAGCTGCTGGACAAGGCACAGCTCCCAGAGGAGGTATTGGAGCCTGACCCAGCTCACCCAGGACCCCCCTCCATGCTGCTCACTCCAGACTCAGCTGAACACTCAGTCCCAGCTCCAGCATCCCAATGGCCCCCAAAGCCTCGGGATTTTTCTCTCCCTGGTGGACTCAGCCAGACCAAAGCTCTCTGTGGCTGCTGGAAAAAGCACCTCCAAGAGCCAGGAGGTTTTGCACAGAGGTTGTGACAGCCCTCTAGGATTGCAGCTCTCAGTTGGGGAAAGCTGGGCTTTACCTCCAGATCAGCTTTCTCTGGACACAAGGATGGCAGAGAGAACAATTTGCCAAGCCTTGATGCAAAGAGGAGGGGGTTCCAGTGGGACACCTGGCTGCAGGACTCAGCTGATTGCATGTTTCTGTGCACACACTCAGTGCACAGAGGTGGGACAGCCGCCAGGACCCCAACACAGGCAAAGTGGAGGGGGCTGTGAAATACCCCCACCAACCAAGGGGGCTGTGAAACACCCCCACCAACCAACACCAGGGACACTTCTCCCAACTCATTTCCTTCCTACCACTCCCATCAGCGGTCCCAGAGACTCCACACTTAGCCTGCAAATGGGAGATGCGTTAGGAGTTTCAGAGGTGAATCGCAAGCTGAGGTTTGTGTCCTGTGTGTGGGCACAGCCTCCTGCTCTGCACCTGCCCAGCACTCAGGAGGCAGCAAAGCCCCAGCCCCAGCCCATGGCAGGGAGGAGGAGGAGCACTTTGCCCATCCACAGGAGGGGCTGGTGGGGAATTCCAGCCTTGGGAGCACTTGCAGAGGAAGAATTTGCAAAACCAGACAGCTACTCCAGCTTTAGAACCAGGGAAAAATTGGTTCTAGCACACTCTGAAATATCCAAGTGCCTCAGGGATGTGGAGCAGAGCAGCACTCCCAGGGATCAGCTCCAGCCTGGAAGCAGTTGATACATCCAGCTCTGTATCCTGTCCTAAACCCTTCCAACCAGTGCAGGAGATCTCAGCACCACCTGCCTGAGGTGACCCAGGAGAGAAGCAAAGCAATCTGTCCCCCCTCCACAAACCCTACCAAAGCATTCCAGAGCACCAGCCCTGACCCAGAGGACCCCCCTCGCTGCGGGACTTTACCTCGGTTTGAGTGGCCCACGCTTGATGACACCGATGACTTTTGCTTCTGCCTCTTGACCGTCATCATCACCTGCTCCTGGACCCGCTGCTTGCCCGTGCCCTTGGTTTTCAGCTTGTGGTCCGAGGGCAGGGCCAGCGTGGAGCTGGCCTGGTCCTGGAAGCACTCGTAGGCCAGCGCCGTTTTCAGCGGGGAGTGGAGCATGGCTGAAGACTGCAGGCACAGGGGCTGCACTTCACTCACACGGACAACACGAGGCCACCGAACACTGTCTGTGCTGGGCTTAGTCCCTCAAACTCCTCCTTGCCATACGTCCCCTGGCCCAGGGTGTCTCAGAGGTGCTGCTCGCAGCTCGGCTCTGCGGCGTGTGAGCAGTCACACCCTCTGCCAGACTGGATATACAGCCCTGCCCGCACACACCCACGCGCTCCCCGCCAGCCCCGGCACCCCCGTGCCGCTGCGGGCACCTCCCGGCCCCGAACCTGCCCCCAGCCCCTGCCCAGCCCCGTGGGGCCAGGGGTGCGGGGGGTGCCAGCGGGCAGTGGATGAGGTGGGGGGCTCGAGGGCTGGGCATGGATATGGCCACTGAGATGGGATGGGGTGAGCCTCTGTGGGTCTGGGTAGGAAATGGTGCTCCCCTGCTGCCAGGGGCCTGGAGCATCTCCCACACAGTTCCTCTTGGGTTCCAGTATTTCCCTCAGTCCAAACTGCATCAACCCCAGGTCTCAGATCCAAGAGATGGCCCTGCATGCAGGAGCAACACTGCCCACAGTGCCTATTCAGATCCCAATTCTGCAAGCAGAGGTTACAAATCCACCCCTCCAAGCCCAGGAATGCAGGACTTCTGCAGAAAACCAGCTCCAGGGGTCAGGGAGGGTCCTGACAAGGTCCCCTGGAGAGTCAGGGATCTCCTCCCAGAGGGTGTCCCGCTTGTCTGAGGGAGAGGCCTATGGAGAAATCAGGGCACAGTTGGGGCAATCTTTGCACACAGCTTGGGGTAGCAGGGAGGAAAAGAGGAAATTTAGCAAGAATAAGAGATAAAATGGTTGTGCAAGAAATGACACGCCAGGCTATGAATGGGAGCAGAGAGTTCTCCTGCTGCCAAGCCACACTGCAGCAACTCGTTTGCAGAGAAGCGAGCACCTCGCTGCTGGTGTGACCAGTTTCAGGTCACAGCAAGTGCTGACAAAGCTCCTGCCAAGCCACAGGAGGCTGGTACAGGAGAAAAGGAACAGTCCCCATCAGGAGAGAGGCTGAGGAGAGGATGCCCAGAGTAGAGGCTTCCTGGGTGCTCCAGGACCAGGACCTGGCTGCTTGTGCCAGCACTCAGAGGAGCAGAGCACTTTGTGCTCCCAGATGGTGGGAGAAAGGATGTGTGGAGTTTCTCTCCAGTGAGAATCAGCAGTGCGCAGGGTCTGACTTGGTGCTTTCAGCTGGCTGAAACTACCATCCATCAGGTTTTGTGTTTCCTTGGTAGTTTGTGTCCACCTTCCATGTTTTGTAGAAACAAGAGTAGCTAGCATCAGAAAGCACAGAGCAGGCTCCTGGGAAAGATGAGCTTTGTGCACTGTCCTTTCCCATGCTCCGGGATGCTCCTCCCATGAAACCCAGGAGTAGAAAGCCACATTTTATCAATATGACACAGGAGTGGGGCAATTGGAGGTATTTATTTGCTTTTGGTCCCCTCTCCCCACCTTTCTTGACACCTCACCAAGGGATGCAGAGTCTATACTCTGCTCCAGCACCCAATCACCTGGGACTTTTAAACCATGCCCAGGCAAGGCCAGCCTGGAGGAGGGTGGGTGCTGCCCATGGCTGAGTGGGTGATGCCCAGTGGGATGGAGTGGATGGAGTGAGTGGGTGCCATCCTTTCCTGCTGCTCCCGAGCATTTCATAGGTCGGGGTCAGGCCGTGCCCTCCCGGTGCAGACAGGAGCAGCGCAGCAATGCCCCGATGTTGTTTTCCCCTGCCCACTTGTTTCTCCCGAAAGCTCGATATCGATGCCAAGCGGTGTTTTCGCAAATCAGTGACAGGCTGTCAGCGTCAGGTGGCTCCTACACAACAAAGTGCCAGCTGTCGCAAACCTGTAATGTCACATGGCCCGGGGCGAGGAACAGCCCTGTCCCTGTCCCTGCGGGAGAGCCGCGTGTTTATCGCGTCCCGTCACTGCGCTCTGGCATCTCCCGGTTTCATAACTCGCCCAAATTGCTGAGCTGGGCTGCGGACAGGGAGCTTAGAGAGGCTTTCAGGAAACAATGGTTTCTTGGGGCGAGTTCGCACGGTTTAGCCCAAGGGAGGGAATCTCCCGGGGGATTCTGCAACAGATTCCAAACCCGTATCTGGAATAGCAAAAGGTGCTTAAACAAAGGTTTTTATTGCAGTTCTGTGCACACTGCGGTTCTGGTGTCGGGCTGGGGGTGTCCCTGAGCGGGGCACGGGGAGCATCATCCCAGACAGCCCAGCGCAGCCCCGGCGCAGCAGCAGCAGAGCTTTCATCCAGCAGCGCCCCGAGCAAATTCCCTGTCTGCCTTTGTGTCTGGAGCTCACGGGCAGAGCGGGCAAAGCTGAAAGGGACGCAAACCCATGCCGAATTCGGCGTGCGATGGACAGAGATCGGAGGATGAATGAAATCAATGTCATTAAGGATGCGGGCGGTGGTCTGGGGGCTCGGGGCTCCGGCGCTGCCCGGGCGCTGCGAGCAGCTCGTGGCGAGGCTGTGACTCACGCTCCGCACCCACTCCGGGACACGCCCTGTGCATCTGGGCGCTTCAAAGCATTTTTGTGAGAGTTCCTGGGATTCCTGCCAAGCTGCGTGATCGCAATCAAAGCACTCGCTGGCCCAATGCTCCCAGAGCGGCGCAGGTTGCCTGTTCAAACTTGTCGGGCGCTCCTGAGCTGGAAGTGTCTGCGGCGCGCTCGAATTCTGCTGGGGGGAATAATTGTCCCTAGCCCTGGTGTCAGGAAGTCCAGCTGTTGGGGGTTACTTCAGCACTGGGGTTTGATCCTTCCGTCGGGCAGGTGGTCGCCAGGAGGGGCAGAGGTGCGGATGCTGGGAATTTCTTGTATTTCCCAGATAATGCCGTTTTCTGAGCAGCGACTCATCGTTGCCCGAGCATAGCTGAGACTTTCCAGAGCCTGGCAAGGTTTCTGCAGGTTCAGAGTCTGAACCTGCTCTTCAGACTTGCACACTTTGGTTTCACTCTGCCTGCCTTCAAAGTGTCTCTTTTGTGGGACCAGAAAGCACCATAGGAAGGGGGCAGATGGAGAGCTCAGATCCAACAAAGTAACAGGATACAGCTGGAAAGGAACATGGAGCTGCCATGGTGAGGAAAGCCAGGCAGAAGCCTGCTGAGACTTGTGGCAAGGCTGTTCTTGAGCAAAACCTCCCCTCCACTCCTTGCACACGTGTGGAACTAAGAGGTTTTGGGGTGGTGCTGTCGGAAGACAAGAAGGCAACAGTGCCAGGCAGGTCATAGGCTGGCCCTTGACAAAGCAGGGACACTTCTCCAGCCCCAGAGATCTCTCAGTGTGTTGATTTCTTCCCAAAACAAAAGGATGCCTCAGGCAGAGCAGCTATATCCAGCCAGCTGAAAGCCTGGGCTGCATAAGAGAGAGAAAAGACTTGGGAACATCACTGAGGTGTTCCCTGACAGAAACATGGAATGTGTGATTTAGGAAGGGACTGCCCCTCTGCCCAAAGCAGGACTGAACCAAGTCAGGACCCAGTTGCTCCAGATCTTGTCCAGTGGAGGTCTGATGGAGATTCCACAGCCTCTCAGGCCTCTCTCCCTCTATCTGAGTGTCCTCATGGTGAATTGTTTTTCAGGAATCTAAAAGGAATTTCTCATGTACCAGCTTGTTCCAGTTGCCTCTCCTCTCCCCATGCACCTTGGAAGGTGTGACTCCATCGTCACAGAATCCCAGAATGGATTGATTGACTTGGAACTGATCTCAAAGCTCATCCTTTTCTACCCCCTGCCATAGGCAAGGACATCTTCCACTATCCCAGGTTGCTCAAAGCCCCATCCAGCTTGGACTTGGCCAGGGATGGGGCAGCAGAGCAGTCCCTAATGAGGTAATTTTAATGGAATTACCTGTGTATTCCCACCTCAGCAGCTGCAGTGTCTGTAAAGTCCTTGGTGCCACAGAAGGGTTGAATCTCCTCTGCAGCCTTGGCAGCTTCCACTGCCCAGCAGGAGCCTTGAGTTTGCAGAAATGGCAAAAAACCACAATAGGCCCTGAATCCATGTTTTGCTATCAGACCACTCAATCCTCCCCTCTCACAGCAGGGTTTGCAGTGCCCTGTATTTTGTGAGTTTGGAGTTTAAAATGGTTCTACTTGGCCAGTTTTGGTTGCATAATGTTCACTCCTGGTCTGTGCATGGAAACGCTAAGTTCATGGAGTTGTTGGTTAATTTGCTTAAACCCCCATTTTTTCCCTTCTTAGGGAAGACCTTTGGTGCCTGAGGAAACCAAACCAAGGGCTGAGTGAGGAGGCAACTCCAACCTGGAGAAGCAAAGGTTCCCCAAAAGTTCCTCAGAGATTCCTCAGAGGTTTCCTTGTCCCCTCTGGGGAAGGCCCAGAGTCCTGCAGAGTGCTCTGGAAAAGGACAAGTGACAGCATGCAGCAGCTGCAACAGGGACAATTCCAACTGTCCATAAGGAAAAAGCTTTTCCCATGAGAGCTGTGCAGCCTTGGGATGGGATCTTCTCTGAGAACTCATTGGGGCAAGGACTGGAGTCACTTGAATTGGCCTTGCACTGAGCCCTGCTTTGAACATGACCTGGGGCTCAGGACCTCCCGGAGTCCTTCCAAATTTTCCTGATTTCCCTGACCTGAAGGGCACTGACGGTTCACACACATGGAGCTTATTGCGTCCTGCAGGAGACACAAGAGGGAGATGTCCCCTGACAGTGACAATTCTTTCCTGGCTTTGGCAGTCTGGAATCTGAGTGTGGCCCAAGGGCTTTCCCTGTCCCAGGACAAGGCTGTGTGGGACATTCCTGCACAGATGACTTGATCAGCCTTCTCCATTCCAAACAGAGGTGCGTGGCAGGAGGGCAGGGATGCATTCTGGAGCATAAGCTGCCTCCTCTTCTCCTTGGCTTTGTGCCACGGTCAAACATCAGACCCTGCCTGAGGATCAAATGCCTTTTCTGCTTCTGACTCCCCTTTGGATTTGCCAGCGAGTGTCACCAGCTCCCTCTGTGGTGCCTGGGGCTGCTGGGATGTGGAGCAGGAGCTCAGCCAAGCACTTGGGAGGTGGAATAAATCCCTGAAGCAAGGCTGAGGGGAGATCACATCTTCCCTGCCCTGACCTCCTCTGGCCAGGAGTCAGAGCCCGGCCATGCTGTCCCAGCCTGGGGTATCTGTGCTTTTACTCCCTGGAATATGGAGCCACGGGGAGAGGGGATGCACTGGCAGTGCTCAGCTTCCCAGAGCAGCCTAGCTTCCCCTCACACACAGAAACAGGACTGCAGAAGTTCAGCCTAGTGCATCAGCACATTTCCAATCTAGAGAGAATTTTGCAAGGACAGACCTGGCAAAAGGGACTTGCAAAATCAGCACCGACTGTGCAGGAATGATGTGGATGCTTGGACACCCCCTTGGATGTCAGGGAAGCTCCTTGCTCATCTCTAGCACTGTTCCCTGATGATGGTTCAGGTGGCAGATCCTAAATTCTCTTGGAAAATCTGTGTTTCCCTGTTCAGTCTGAAGGTGAACATGTGGATACTTGTCCACCTTGCAAAGCCAATCCAGGACAGACTGTTCCTGGAAAGCAGGAATGAAACAGAGAACATCTGCAGGCCATGCTGATTGGCCTCAAATGTGATCTCTCATCTCTGGTGCTGGGTTTCAGTGTTAAAATAAAATATACCTTTCAGTAATCCTGTCAGTAACATAATTTGCATAAACTTTTGGAGTGGTTCAGAGTAGTTTTTATTTAACAGGGTTTCAATGGTTATTTAGAAAATAGAATGAGCTTCCAGGTTATCCTGTTCATCCTTTCCTGCTGGAATTGTGTCTTGGTTTAAAAAGA
>VWZP01008845.1:938065-1028850 GCA_013396995.1 Dicaeum eximium | reverse complement strand
CTCCCTCCCTCCCTTTCCTCTCCCTCCCTCATTTTCTTTTTTGTCTTTTCTATCAAAATTTATTCAATGGCAAATGATAGTATCAAAAATATAAAAACTTTAAAGCTTTCAGAATACTGTATGAGAGGTCAGTGTAAAATTTACACTATGATCATTGATGTAACTAGAAGAGGAATTATTTCTTTTATGCTGGAAATTGGTTAAAAGGCAAAAAAAAAAAAAGAAAAAAAAAAAGTTAAAAACCATGACATTTTCATGAGCATGAATTGATGCAATGTGTTCAGGTCAGAAGAAATGTGTATCACTGTATGTTTCCAGCATGAAGCTGACATTTCTGTCATGCTGCAAAGAAATTTAAAGTGACATTCCTTTATTTTCCACAGAGACAGCCGCTATAGTTCCCAGCTGAAAATTGGCCTCAGCTGGCATGTAATAAATGGGAAAACATGTAGATAATAGTCATGAACTAGTGAGCACTGCTGGCTGACCAGTTATCAAATTGCTGATAAGCTGTAGTTTCAGCTGTACCTCAAGATGACACACATGCTCTTTTCTCTTTTTGTCTCTTATGATTTACATTTGCAATAAAATTATGATTTAGTGCATATTAAGACCTAGCTGTCCACCGTTATTCTTTTGGTGTAAGAGGGCTGATGAATATTCTTTTAAAAGGAAAAAAATATTCCTGGATGACTTTTTTTTTCTAGCAAGTATCAGGAAAATGTAAAAATGTAAGTTCCCTTACAAAAACCAGATGCAAACACAGATATCTGCTCTTATAGAGCTCAGTTCTGTGAGAAAAACCTGTCAGGAATTTTGCAGCGTATTTCTGTGTGGAGAATGATGCTTTGTCAAAACTGAAGTATTACATGGAAATAGATTCATTTTGGTGGAAATAGAATGATTTTGATGCACTTTCAACAGTGCAGAGTTTGGTTGGCTGTTCAGATTTCAGAGAAACATAGTTTCAGGCCACTTATGACCTGTGGATCAGATATGGCAAACCTCCCTGCTGCCTGCAGCTGAGCCCATCATTCACCTGCAGGTCCTGGGGTGCTGCTCATGTGCAGCAGGGAATTGCCCCAGGGAGCAGCAAGATGTTGAATTCCATTTCCATGCAACCAAGTTGAAATATTTGTTTTCCTGAATTATTTTATTTTAATTTCCTTTACACGGAAAATGTGGAAATAACTGATTTTATTTCTGAAGAGAAGGAAATATGTTTATTTTTTCTACTGTAGAAAATTGTATACGCCTATTAGTCCTAATTCTGAAGTCAAGAAGTGGGTGATGGTTGAACAAATAAAGCAGAAATTATTCAGCAGCAAACATTGATTTCACTGACAGACATATAAGAATGTCTGTTTTTAGAAATTATTTAAGTGGTGATGAATTGGGTATACTACATGTGATATTTCTGCTGAAGTAATTCAAATAATACTGAGAATGTAATTAGACTTTAGGGTGACAATATCTTTCTTGGGCTGACCCTGTCTTTTGCTGTGTTGGGTTTGAACTTCTCTCCTTCACAGCCTTCTGCAGCTCTGCCTCATGGTGCTTGTCTCCCTCTTGACTCCACAGAGAGTCTCCTGCTCTTTCCTCCTGTTCTTATATTCACACTGAGCCACAGCAAATCTCAGTCTTTTCCCTGATCCTGGCTCTTTTGCTGGAACTCTGTCAGGTGTGATAATTCTTCCTCTGCGTCTTTATTCAGGACTTCATTTGGTTTTCTCTTCTATAGGCAACCACGACTAAAAATAGCATACAAAAATTTGTAAATTAATCAGTGGGTGCATATGTGTGTATATGTATATGTGTGTGTGTGCATGCACATAATTTAAATGTAAAAAGTAGATTAAAGATATTATCCTTATTGACAGTAGATGGCTTCTCTCACCCCTCAGCCACTCTTGCCTTTTAGTGTAGATGACTGGGAGAAAGGTTTCCATGCAGCAGCCAGCACTCATGTTCACATGCCCAAATTCCACATAAGCCCTTGAGTCTAGTGTTTCATACCAACCCTATTGCCTTTAGAAGTCTTGTCTAAGCCATAAGGAAACACTATGAAAAAGTGGTATTTATTACTTTTGCCACAAGGGAAAACAACAGCACAGCTACCTATAAAAATTTATAGGGAAATTTATAGAAAGAAGGGGTTAATGCAAATCAAATCTCTAAAACAGGTACTCATATCATGTCTAATGAATGTGAGGATGAAAATAGAATTTAGGTCTTAATATAATTTTATTAATTGATCAAATGAGTTTTCTGGCAATTTACAACTAAATAAAGAAAAAAAAAGACAGATAAAGAAATAGATAATATTTAGCAGAAAAACAAAGGAGTGGTGAACTTAAAGGAATCAATTTTATTATTGTAATATATTAGTTGTATTTTAACCAAAGTTTTATTGTGATGTTTCTTGTCCACTGAAGATGGTCAAGGATATATTTATCAAACTGGAAATAAAACCATCATCATTTTTATACAATGTGCAGTTGCAATGTTAAAGTCTCTGATCCAGTCTTATCTTTTTTTCTCTCTTTTTTTTTTTTTTCTCTTTTTCTTCTCATAAAACCATAGTTGGAATACCCACAAGAATGGCAAATGGAATTGATGGGTTTGAGTAAGGATTTTTTCTCTGCTGTGGAATGGCAGAGCAGCTCTGCAGAACTCTGCTCCCTGATGGTCACATCAGAGAGAGGAAAAAACAGGGAAACCACACTCCCAGTGGTGGCTTCAGGAAGGCTTCAACTGGAGACTGAAGGTCCAGAGAGCCCAGTGCTACGAGGAAGAAGCTGCATTTTGAGCCTGTTGGCAGGTTTGAAATCAATGTTTCCTATGCATTTCAGAGGGATACAGCAGAGAATAAGACAAAGGTTCAGCCGGTCGATTTCCAGCTCTTAGGTGTATAAAATATTGGTGATACCTCCTCAGCACACCCCAATATATGTAGAGTTATTATATTCACCCCAGGACTTTACTGAAAAGTTTAACCTATATTATTGAAAAATAAATAAGTTCTGAGTTTAAAGGGAAACGGATGGCTTAGATGAGATTAATAGGAACATGATTTTGCCAAGAGTAAATGCTTCTGACTGTAGGGAGGTCAAACTTCAAATTTAGGAAGCCTCCACAGAGAGAAAACTCTCTTTCCTTAAATACTGTTTCTGAGGTTTTTTTGTTGCAATACAAGTATCCACATGGTAGAAACTGCACATTCGTTTCCTGAGGAATTCATGGTGTGATAAAGAAAATGAGAGCCTCTGAGGGAATAATTGCTTCACCATGGGAAACTCATGCAACTTAACTTGAACTTTAAATCGATCTGCTTTCATATTTGTTACTGCTGGCACACAGCATTGTGAGGAGGAAATTGTGCAGCCATAAAAATGGGTGTTTTTATATTATGCAGCATGGTAATGCTGTGACTATTTCTATAAATGTGTGTTTTTTGTGTCGGAGTTTTTTGCCATCTCAGTTCTAAACATATCTACATTAAAACCAAAAATATAGAGCTAGGTGCCTTTAATTATGAATAGCAACAATTGTTCTGAGCTTATGCAAAAGACTTGAATAGTGAATCTCCCTGTTTTTAAAAAGTTTTCATTATTTTCATTTGTTTCCTGGGCTGCAGCACTGTGATCATTACCATATTTCGATAGGTGCCCCTGTGTGCTCATGCTATGACTGGGCAGAGGGCTTACAGGATTACATGCTTGATTTCCCCTGAAAGCCTCTCTTTCCAGTAAATATTGTGGCAATTTGAAGGGATTACTTTCTTATGTCCCTTTCAATTTTTCCAGCCATTTTTGATTTGATAGCAGCAGCTGGTAGTCCCTTAAGGGTGACAACAGCACTCTCATCATCTCCTTGTGAGGTGGACACACACTGTGCTCCCCAGATCACAGTCAGGGTTCTCAGGGAGCTCAGTGACAGAGCAGACATGGGAGGAAAGAGATTAAGTTTTGTCTCAGAGACTATAAGAGTATTCTTTTCCTTTAAGAAAATGCTGCCTACTATATGCCATAATTTCCAACTATTAATTAAGATTTCTAGGTATTAACAGTACGTTCAAAAAGCCCAGTTAATTCAGCTAGGAAGAAATTTTCATATTTAAGCCATTTTACAGCCACAATTATTCAGGGGGGATGGAAGATTTGCTGTCTTTTGATCTGTGTTTTCATCTAATTGTGCCACCTTCATCTTCTTTTGGCAGAGGCCTTCATAGTTGATTCCCTATCCTTAAAAACTAAAATGCACACATTCTCCTGGTTTTATAGAACAAGACTGAAAAGAAGAGTGAATCATGACAGTGAAGCAAAGGGAGTAAAACTACTGAAATATTGCCTCAAATAATTTAAAGATGTGTATAGAACTGATATTTAGTACTGTTGTTTCCTCTACAACTGTGCTTCATCAGGACATTTAGCTTAACTGGAAGATTTGGGAACTGATCCTTATTCCCCACTTTGCTCAAAGGATTTATTTTTTGGGTGATGAAAAGCAAAGAATCTCTATTGTAGATTAAGAGAGATGAAGGAACATGTCCAATGTCACATTATAAATCTATGAAGGAGTTTGGAATTTGACAATTTCTTTTCTTAATCTCAGTACTGGAATTTAATCACATAAGCCCCTCCTTGCACCTATATTACTGAGTCTGAATGTAAAGTGATGGCTCAGGCATTGTTAATGCTCTTTAAGAAGAGATCCTACTCATAATTTTCATCCTAGGAAAGCAACTTCTTACTGTGAATAATTCCATATTTTGGTAATATTTATATGTAAAATGCATACAGCCAAAATAACAACACAAAGACACACTACTGGTTTTGGCTCATCATCAAGGCAGTTTTTGTCCAAAAATGCTTAGACATCTCACCTATATATTAATGAAATTTTCCCCACTACATATGGGAACTAATTTAGTCCCCTTTTTTATAAATGGGAAGCTCATAAATACTATTGTAGTAAGAACCATCAAATGGCATTTTTAAAATAATTTTCTGGACTTACATAATCATTGAGTAGCTCCATGAAATGCACAAATGAGAGATCTTAGATGCTGAATAATTCTTTGAAAAGACATTTTTTACTGAACAGATATATAAAGCAAGTATCTAAACACAAATATCTAGGATAAAGTAAAGACCCAGTGTTTAGGCCTGAGTTTAGGCCCAGCAAAATTGTAGGTCTAAGAATATCCAGGTACAAATACCAGTGGTGCTATTTCTGCCCAAGTACACTGCAGAAAATAAAAAACCAAAATTGGTGTTAAAAATTGCCAGTTTTCTTCCGGCAGGTCTTTTCTCTTATTGGGAGCTCTGTGTTCAGAGGCAAGCTCAGACTTCAATGGAATTGGAAACAAATAATGTGTTACTTAAATGTTTGTGTTTGGCAGGGTTTTACTATTTTCAAACATTATGTGAACAGTGAAAATACTTAGATTTTCCCACTTTAACCAATGGTGTGACTCGTGGGTTACCCACAAATCTCTTGGTAACAGATTTTATCTCTACACAGAAGAGAAAGAAAATGAAGAAAATTCATCCAATGTTGTTTGGGGAAGTTATTTCAGAATCTTAAATAAAAGGGAATAAATACTGGCAGAAAAGAACAGTCTGTCAGGCTGGACCTGACTGACCCTACACAGCTTACACAGCAGGAACAATGAAATAGGCTTATTACATTTTTATGCCTTTCCTGATTTTTGTGTTCTAGGAAGAAGTAGGAACAGAATTATAAGAACACAGTGAGAAAAATCTGCTTCTATCAGCCAGAGTAATATTAGATTTGGTTTTAGCTTTCTGTTATTCTTCTTACTATTAATTCATACCCCGTATTGTGGATTTAATACTGTTAGTAGTTTCAGATGAAAAACCAGATCAAATTTACATGTATTTCAAAATGAGTTGGAATTTGGAATTTATCTTTTTAGTGTTTGCTTGCCCCAGTTACCATTTCCACACATGACCTGTGATGTGGCACTTTTCAGCCAAGCCAGTCTGGGTCTGCCATCATATCAGGTGTGGAAGCACAGCACAGAACGAGATGCCTGCACTTCACACCATATTCAATTTGCATTTTCAAATTCTTGCAGTGTAAGTAAATAATGTTAAAATGCCACAGGGATAGTATTTACTGTTTAATTTGTGAGCTGAAATGCCTTTCAGATGTGTGAATAGTCAGCAAACTTAAACTCAAGTTATTACAAAATAATATTTTGTCTTTATACTACATAAGAAATGCTTCACAGTCTTGTTAATATTTAATTATTTCAGTGCAAAGTAGGGCAGGAGATAATCATAACTGCATTTTGCACAGAGATTCTCACATTCTTCCTTCTGCAATCAGTCATTATCAAGGAAACCCATGTGGTTTGGAAGAAAATCACAAATAACCCTCACCTTTAACTGTAAGGGAACATTATTTTCCCTGATAATTGGTAAAACCTGCTGAAGTGGATGGATGATTGAAAATAATTTAAACGAATCATTAATTGATTCATTTTAAACCCTAATCCTAAATCTTTCAATGCGAAAAAAATCCCCCTAGAGATACATTCTGAAGAACTTAAGTATTTTCAAAAGTCACTTTGGCCATACTCATGGTATCTCTGCCTCAGACATGTGCAGAGCTGGCAGCTGTGTGACTTTTGCTGGGAAAAGGCTGACTTTGCTGTCATGGGGCAGCTGGGAAGTGAGAATTCCAGAGAGAGCAGGAGAAAAGCATAAGGAATTGGAAAGGAGAGCACAGTTTGAGACCTGTGGGGACTCAGAGAGACCCAAACATCCCATGAGCCTGAACATGATGCCCGAGTCCCTTCTTCTCTTGTTTTCTCTTGTTCCTTTTACCTCCAGGCTTCTTGAATCACTTATCCTGAAACCCCTCTGTCCTTCCAACCCTACATCCTGGCTCTTTTTGGTGTCCTAACACCACTCAGTCCCCCAGAAGCTCTGCTACCCCATCCTGTACAGCAATAAACTCTGCTACTGTCACAGCACTGAACACAGAGGGCAGAATCCTTGGGCCAACTAAGGGATCCTCAGGATTATTTAAAGATTGAGACAACAGAAAAAAAAAAAAAATAAAGCTTTCTGAGAATGTAAGGGAACTAAAAAGAAAAAAAGTAAAATTTTCCCACATTCATATGACATTCCACTTAATTTTATTTGACCTGACATTTGCTTAATAATCCCTTTTCGTCTGAAAGAGCTGTTAAAATAGATTTTGTTTTATTGCAGAATATGATTATAAAAGTTCAGTCTCTGTTATGAAGAGATTAAAAAAATCTTTAATCTGACAGATTTTCATTTTAGTCTCAAATGAGAGGAAAAAGTAGTAAGTTGTAGCTGTCATCCATTGCACTTTTTCTGTTCTTTAGAAAGGAGTTTGTTAATGGGACTCAAAAATCAACTATTTATACCATTCATCAAACAATTTGTTTCCAAAAGCACTTCTCCTTTATATGTCCTCTTTACCTCTAGATTTTATTCTCCCATTGTAACTGAATTCTTTTCCCTCTGGTCATCTAAGATGGCAACAATTATTTGCAAATTCTAGCTCTGTTTTTCTCATCCAGTCTCTTGCTAAATCCATCAGTTTTTAAAAGACTATCTTTCCTGCTCACCCAGCATTCCAACTCTGTCTTACCAACTATGAAACATGGATTTGTCACCTATCTGAATACTTTATCTCATACTTCTGGCATTTGTTTTATCCTTTTTGTCCACCTTCCCATGAGTCACAGCTATACAATATGCTTTTAAAACCCTGTTTATTTGCTTTTTTTTCTACAAAGTCCTAAAAATATAAAGACAATATTTTTATCCAAGAACATTAAAAATAATATTTACAATGTACTTCCTTAAACGTATTTCTTAAGTTTCCTACTTATAATAATGGTACCCTTTTACACCTATTGTTCATATCATTCCTGATTTCTCAGGTTTTGTGTGTTCTGCTCTTGTAAAGCCTCTTCTGTCTTGACTCATACTTCTTATTCCTATACTGATATATTCTGTAGGAAAGCCAAGAGCAAATGGCATCTGACCTAAACCAGAATAAATAACAGCAAAACACTCCCTAGAAATCCCTGTGTCGTTTTATATAATGAGGTTGATTTCTCTTTGCATAAGGTTTGTAATCTATAAAACCCATAGTCAGTATGCATATTAAAAATTTTTATGTGTAAATTAACTTAGACTAGTTACTTTGACCATTCCCTCACCTTGTCCATAAGATTTATCATCAGAAGTTAAAAAACTCATTGTGTGGAAACATAGTCCTCCTTATAAAGTTGACTGTGTAAAATGTTTAAAGGATGTGGTTCTTGAGCACAGCCATAAATTCTGGGGAAAGCTGCAGAATAAAGACAGCTTAAAATGGCTACATGCCATGTAAATCTAACTACCTAAAATACACCTGGTGTTCTCCTCCAAGGATGAGCCAGTTGAGGTTATCCTAGCATCCTATTAGCCTGCAGGAGAGCAGGCAGAGTTTATTTACTGGGCTTTTTTCAGATATGAACCTGAGGGGTTTATGGATATTTTTATGTGATATGTGGTTACTGCCCTGCATGCAAGGAGCTGGTGGCAGAAAGACCTCACTGCCCCAGCTGAATCTCATATTATCTTTAGCATTTTGACAGCTTTGAAGACCACTGAGAGGAAAGACACCAAGTGGAAGAGCAAGTTTTCCTTCTTTCAAACCTTTCACAGTAATGATTTTGACACCTAGAAAATTATGTCAAGAGTGTTTTTTATCCAGCTATCCCCTGGATCTCCTGATGAGTCCAGTTATGTCTAAAATAGAATTACTGATGACATATGCAAAAACACCTAGGAAATCATGTTTCAGAGAGCACCAAGATGTTGTTTTGGGGATCTAGCAGAGCTTTAATCACCAATGCCACTTGGCAAGGTACTGCACTGTTTTTGCTCTGCCCTGTTGGTATGGGCACAGTGCTAATGGCTGCACACACCACACTGAGGTTTGCAGGCATATTTGACTGACATAGAGGTGTGTTGAAGACATCTGCTCCATTATCCAGAGCAGCAGTGAATTAGGATGCAAACTCCCATTAAATTTTCATCTGTACTTGTAAAATAAAGACTTCCTTTTTTGATATTTAACTCTACTGTTGTTAGCTGTCAAACTTTCAATAGAAAACTCTATAATTAGGCCTTCATTTTATGACATGTGATTTCACAGACTGAGGTGGATTAGCAGAAGTTTTGACATTTGATTTCACCTTTGAAGGAATCATCATCTGAAAAGCTGTTTGTGGTACCTTGTGTACTACAGGGTCCTGTCTGCAGAAATCAACAGTAACCTCTCCAGCAGTTTAGAGCTATAATTATATTCACTTGTCCTCTTGAATGTGTTTTGCTTATGTTTACTTTCATACCTTTGTTGATTTTTATCAATAAAGCATTCTTTCCTTTTGCTTTCTCCACCTCATATATTAGAAACTGAAAGTGAAAACACTTTGTTAAGTTTCCATTTCCATTTAGCATGATGTTTAGCTCTTTTGCCTACAGCTAAGAAAGAAAAAAAACCAAAAAACAGGGCTTTGACCACGTTGAAATAATGATTTTTCTCTTTCTTAAAACACTTTAATTTTAATTGTTCTAACAGATAAATTGTTCTGTGATTTTCATTTTTATCCCATATAATTGATTTTTAAAATAGTTTGTAATGTTGTTTAGGTTTTTTTGTTTGTTTGTTCTTAACAATATCCATTTTATTCCAGCAGTTTCTCACTTGTTGTTTACAAGGGAGCTTAAAGAACATACAGTACTTTCTTATTGCATTATAAATTATTACCTACTTGCTCACCAGAAAACAGCAGGAATTGCTCAGAGATCTTAAGTGAAGCAGTCTCTTCACAGAGTTCTGTTCAGCAGTTGCTGCACCCCAAAGGCTGTATCAATTTCCCCCTCTTCCTCCTTTGGTGAAAAGTACTGATACTTTATTTAGCTCATGACTTTGAGCCTGGCTGTTCTCACTGGCCCTGCCTGTAGAAGAAAGGCTGCACTCTCTGGAGTGAACCATCATGGAGAGAGAGGAAGATCCTTTTTAGAATTCCCAAGCAAGGGCAAAAGGAAATGCTAAAAGGGAAGGCTGTAGCAGGTATGTCCCAGTGGTTTTTCTAACAGTGTGTGTGCTTTTCTTTTATTTAATAATTCAAAGGAACAAAACTAAAAATCAGAAAACTTAAGTCCAGTGCTGAAACATCAAGAGAAAAAAAAAGAACTGTCTTGTCTGATTCTTGCACAAGAACAGGCAAGCAAGCAAGCTGCTTTCCCCAAGAACAGGTCTGCCCTACACACAGAGTTGCCAAGCCCCATCTCCTCCACAAACACTGAGAAAAGCTGCTGCAAAGCCAGAATGAGCTTAGGGGTTAGACAGAGGTGCTGGAAAAGGGGTCTCTACAAGGCATCGGGGAGACCAGAGAGGATGTGTTCTGCTCTCAAGCCTCATTCAGAAGATGCCATCCTGTACTGCAGAACAATGGGTTTCAAGTGATATTATTTCTGCTGGCTTTGAAACCTAATTAATCTTCTCTGTTCTTTAGCATCGTTTTCATTGTACCCTAGCCAGTTCTAAATGAGACTAATAGGGAAAGTCAATAACTTATATTTTTCCTACCAGAAAAGAAATAAGCAGCACTGAGGAAGCCGTAAAAAGAATGTACAGGGAGTGTGCAAAAATAGTAGAGAATGAATCTCACACTAAGAACTTCAGCACTTCTTCAGTGCTGAGCTAATAACTTCAGCTACAGAACAGCAGGTTCTTCTGTAAATCTGAATGTATAGACAGCAGGAGATACCCTGAGGATATATCTAACTGAGCTACTTGCAGTTTGCAGACTTATTAGACATCACTCATATTTCCACCAAAAGCTATTAACTGCTGTTTAGAAATGTGTAAGTGCTTGATCTGTGCTTGTCTGTAGGTATAAGGAGCAAATACCTCATACTGCGAATCCTCTTATTGAAGATGACTAGGAACTCAGAATAGAACAAAGAGAGAGCATTTAAACAGTGCAGGTTTCATCTCTATAAGGCTTTTTGAGGAGTTCTGTGCTGACAGTTTTTCTAAAGCACAGTCTGATGCAGGCACATATGTGTTAAATGCCATTTCACAGCTCTACATTATCAAAATTCATCCTGCTCTGCCACATGCACATAAACTATAGAGATTTTCCCATGGACATTACTCATGCAGACCTTGTTCAATAACTTTTATCTTGGGTGGACTAAATTTTTCTTCCTCCACCATTACTTAAAATAGACAGGCTACAACCCCCTGAATCATTTTATAACAGAAATAGTGACTGAGTCTGTATTCTGGAAACATGCATGGCATAGTGATAACTTCAGTGTTGATGACAGATGTCATTAGTTTAATGACCACGGTTATCTATTGTCATATTTAAGTGAGGTTACTTAATGGAGTTAAATCTACTTTCCTTAATGGCCAGAATTAAGGAACTATGTCACATCCACATTAAGCTTATTACATGTAATTTGTACAAAGAAACCCCTAACTTGGGTAATTGCCCCTACTTAATATACCATTAACCAAAAATTGATTGAGACTTAGTAGAGTCTATTTGTGATTTCCAGATTTGTTTAGCATCCCTGTTTGGCCCCTCACATGTGACTTCATTAATGTTTTACATTTAAATTAGCTGAAATGATCTGCACTGAGGAGTAATTTGATTGGCGTACTGTGATGAAAAAGCAACTTTGAAATAGATAAAAATAAAATAAGTAAATGGATAATATATGTTATATGCTTAAATTCTTTCATATTGTTTTTTCTTTAAGTGCTCTGTTATTTTAGTGATTTGATTCTGAGTTCAACAAAATTACTGGTAAGACCATAGCCAGCTTCTCTGAGTTCTAGATCTCTTACCTATGTCCACTGACTGCTTCTCCAAGTTCCCTTCTTCTCCCTTTAGTCTTCTTCCAAGTACAGTAATAGCTTGAAAACATTTTCTTTAAAATAAATAAAATAGTTCAATCAAATTATTTTTCCTTTATAATCATCATTTCTGCATTTTATTTTTTATGTGAAATGAATAATATTAAGCAAAAAGTAGAGACAGGCATTCTACAAGGTAAGAATAAATTTGCAACTTGGAGCATAATGGAAAACATAACCCATTCCTAGGCAAACAAAAACCAGTTCACTTTAGGCTGATGACAGAGTGCTTTCTCTCTCTAGCAGTTACTTCAATAATATGTGAAGAAAATTTCATGTCAATGTATAAACCAGCCATTCTTCTATCTGTGGGTTCAGCTATATCTAATGTTAAACTTTTGTGCTTTTATGTCCTCCTTAAATCCAAGATGGAAAATAAAGGAGCTGAATCTGTTATTTGCATGAAATGAAAGACTTTGATCAGAGTTAGTTGATAAGGAGGAAGGTCACCAGGGTTGCTGTGCTGTCCCCCTGCAGGCTCCTTCAGGCTCACTGAGGTGCCATAGGCTGTCTGAAACCCTGTGTCAATAATGCTGTCACCAAATTTTGTCCACAGAATAAAATTAGCTCTTGCAATACATTCATTTACTTAAAAGGGTTTTTTTCTATCATCCTTGTACTATTCCTTCCCCTCCCATAGCTCACTGAAGCTGAAGATATCCTTCACATGTCCTTTCTCTTCCTTTTTTTGTCCAACTCTAAAACCTCTTTCTTTTAAAGTCTTGGCTCTGCACTGAATTGTCTGTGGAAAGAAAGTCTATGTTCTGACCACATCATATTTGTTTTACTATATGTTTTCCATAAATCCTGCCTCTTCTCAGCATTTTATCACTTTCTGAAATTTCTGAAGTCAAAGTGTATTAAGTGCACAATATAAAACCAAAAATAGAGACAATAAAATATCATAAAAATATCGATTTTGAAAACAAAATTAATAAAAATTTTTCTGTCATTTTTTTTATTTGTATTAGTAAACTTTTTTGTCCTGTATCCTGTGCAACACAATTCACTGTGGTTACTCAAGCAGGGGAAAAAAAGCAGAGTGGTAATGGGAAAAAGCAGGAATGTGTAGCTGACTCCTTAATATTTCTAAACCACAGGAGAAGAAAAAGTGGTAAAGAATTTATCATTTCACACAGAAAAAATCCCAACCAACAAATGTTTTGAGTCAGTTTCTGAGGATTTTTATAAATGATGATTTTCAATAGATTTCCTTGCGTAAGCAATGGCAAGCAGACTCAGAGGCAAGTCAAGTTTCTGTTTGCTGCTGGTTAGGGTGCTTTCTTCACCCACTTTTTCTCATTATTGCTAAATAATGTGACAAAAATGTGGAGAATCAAATAAATTATGCTTCTTCTAACAAGAAGAAAATTATCTGCATACCACATTTTCAACATATTCCTTAAACAGAAGATTAAAATTTAATATGAATAAATATTCTGAATTAAACTTCTTATTGTGTTGAATAGGACCAGATTGTCCCTGAGTCTAAGACCAAACTAAAGGGTTTAGTCACACTGCCATTTCCACATATTTTAAGGGGAAGTTTGTCTGAATCAGGATTAGGGCACCAGGTATCTTACTAAATTATCCCTTTATGTAGCACTATTAATGTAGGCTGATCCTTTCATCTGTGAACTGAGAAATTAAAAATATATTAATAACAAAGCCTCCATAATAACTGCATTGATGGACAACACATAGTTTATATTTAATCACCTCTTATTCATAACATGTCATAATCATCCATCATGGCAGCAAGAAAATTGTCCAGCCTAACTCCTACACTGAATGTAGTAATGAAAATATAATAGAGGAAAGAAGTTCAAGGGGAAACCTCATTGCATAATTGATGTCATGGACTGGTGATCTTACAGAAGATGATGTCTGTATTCTGCACTAGGGTATTTTATTCAAGCACAGATACATGTGTGAAGATGTTTAGAAATTACATATCTCTGACATCTCATGATAAACTTCTCATATTAAAAAAAATCATGGATTAACTTTCATGAAGCATTCAATTTCATTGGACAACAAAAACCATCATCAATTTGATATTTTTAGTTTTCTCTTGATTACTAGTTTCAAATATGTTTTTAAATTCACAAGAAAAAAGGAGTCTACTTCCTTTTTCTCCCTTATATTTTATTTAATGTATTGATCAAAGTAGATTTCATAAACAGTTCTATTTTCCTTTAGAGCTGTCCTAACCAACACTTCTGAAGTGTACTCTGTAACTATAACTGATTTTTCATATTTCAGAGGATTTTGCAGATGTAGATGACAATTGTTGTAGTTCATTAAGTTCTTGAGTGCATTACCTTGTAATATGTTATATTATAGCATTCCTTTTGTTCTCTTCTCCCTGGCTTTGGGTTTACTGTGTCATGTTCATCCTCTGACCTCTAGCACTGTTTTAACTTTCTTAGTTAGGGCTCTGTTGCCAGCTTTTTCTAGGCAAATGAGAGTTCATTTCATTACACTTAATATCAAGTTTATAGAGGTAGCCTTATATTTTTTGTTGTCAGAGTAACCCTTTGCTGTGGTTATTTCATTCTTATCAGTACCCACTTTATCAACACCAGGCCCAGTGTTACACTGATAAGATCTCTTTACTTCAATGCAGAAGCTTCAAAGATCTCAGTGAATGATGGTATGAGTCATGGAGGCTGCAAATATTGCATTAGCAGCACAATAAAATCTGTCATACAGTCATTGGTTTAGTAAATTTATGTGCAAGAACTTCCACGAGCTTCAATGGGTACATCCACACTTGTGAAGCTGTCTGTATTCTTCCATCAGTCAAAGATTTGGGAAGGAAAGTATGACAGTTACACTGGTATGATCTTTAGTTTCTAGATTTAAAAAAAAAAAACAACAAACCAACAACAAACCAAACCAAAAAACCAAACAAAAAACCCCACCAACCAAAAAACCCAAAGACCCAGAGTCCATCTCGCTCAGCAAGGACAAATAGAACAGAGATTAAAAAATTCAAACTTCTTGACCTGTTAATATACTACTTATCATCTGAGAACTTTGTACCCAAAAGGTGAGTTCTTGCACTTCCTTTATATTTTCCCCTTTTATAAAGTATGTGGCTAATCCAGACTGTGAAAACTTCCATTTAGCTTAGAAATCATGGCCCTTTATGACTAATTTCCTGTGCCAAACTATAATTACTTTAATTCTACATTGCTGGAGAGAATTTGAAAACAGGACTTCTTTAGAACAAAATTAACTTATATAATGAGTGAAAAGATAAATCATATTAGCTTAATTACAGTATATTAACATTTTTGTTGCGTATGAATAAAAAATCAGACACTATGAAAGCAGGTTTCTCATAAAAAGAAAATTTATGGAGATTTATGAAATTTTAGGAACTTGTAAAATTCCATTATTTAACATCTCTATTAAGATCTTTACAAGCATACATAATGAAAGACCTAATAAAATATTTCTTAAATGGACTTCTGTTTGAAGTCACTTTGATTCAATATGAGCAAAGGATTTGAAGTTAATTTAGAAGAAAGGGATAATCAGTAGTTAAAATAAAGATAGTCAGTATTTTTTTCAGGATTGTTAAACAAACAGAGAACAAGCAAACACTGCCTTAAAATGCTTTTTAAATTGCTCCAGCATTGACATTTTAAGTATTTATTTTACCTGAAGTTTCAATGTATGTCTGACCATGGATTACCTGAAAATCTACTTGAACAAATTCTTATTTAATAGAAATTTTAATTTAAAACTGAACCCATTGGAGAGGTTACCCATAAATAAGGATAATTTACCTGTCAGGGCTATTAAAGCTAATGCATATTATCTCAGGGTTTCCTTGTTGTCTTCCAGTAATTTGCTTTCTCATCAATTTATTGCCTAAAAAGTCATAAACTATTTTTTAGTTTTGTCTTTATGAAATATCCTGCAAAATGAAGTCATGGTCCACAGCAAGTTCTCCTGTCACACATAAAGGTAATATCCATGTTGTATTTCTATATTTTTTATGCCCAAAACTTTTTCTGATGTTTCAGCTAATTTTTGCTACCCAGTTATCTCAAAATTCTCCTGAACTGCATGTGGAAAATTAGCTGGGAATGTAGGTGAATATGTGGTTAGCATAAACATTCAGTTGTGTCAACTTTTTTTGTCCAGCGAAGCATCTCTAGCCCACAAACTCTTTTTTATCATGATGCTCTGCAGCAGTGGAATCTGCAGTTACTGTACCTTTTGCTAAAACCTGTAAGATGTGGAGATGATGCTGGAGGATGAGTTGACAGTATAGTTTTTTGTTTAGTTCTTTCAGAACTTCACAATATTTGTTAGAATCTTACTGTGTGGAGGAAGTTGTCTTCTAGAGTTTTGATGATACGGTGTTATATCTAGTAAAAAATTGCTCATGTGCACACAATCTCTTCCTCTGATCACTTGATTGATATGATCCAAAGGGATTAATCTAGTTACTTAATTTAAGAGAACTGGAAAATTTTTTCTGCAAATCTCTAGAGAAACTTCAATGTCTTCAGAACACATATATGGCAATATAACACAAGAGCTTTCTTCAGGGAGATGGTCTCAATTCCTTCTCCCTGTCTGCTCCCTAGCCCTGGGCAGGAATCTGGTTGTAGTATCCAATTTAGCAACTGTATCCTGTCCATAAAAATTTGGAGTAAGAATAACACTGATTAAACAAGGTACCTAGTGATAATAAGGTACACTTCCTTTCATTTCATGTTCAAAGGGAATATAATGTCACTTTTGCTTTCAGGTTTGCAACCATTCAATTATAATGTCAAAATCCATTTGACAGAAAGTATCAATCAGAATCTTAAAACAGAAAAACCCTTTTATCTTAGCAGATTCTAAAATGTTCGCAAATTAGTCAGTTTTGAGGTTTCTGAGACTTTCTGGCATAAAGACTTAATGGAAAAAACTGTAATTAAACAGATTTGCATAATTCAGACAGGCTTTTTGATCATTGTGTTGAGGTACCCTGAATCTTATCCTTTGTCTGGCTTTGCCAGTGCAATACAGACAATGGACATTCATGGAAAAAAAGGAAATAACCCACTCTACACAGAATACGTAAAGCGTAGCATAAAGACTGTAAAAAATAAATGGCAAAGCACCCTGTCTGGCAAACAGTTAAAGAGGAGACAGTAGTCAGGTCCAGTTCTAAAATCTAAAAGCAGTTACAGAAGGAAGAACAGACTGTGGGATAGAGAGAACAGAAACCTCTGATATTGCCATTTCACTGTTTAAAGGGCTGAAATTGCCTTCTGCCTGCAGGCAGCTGCTCCAGCTGGCCACGGGGATTTGTCTCCATAGTGTCTAGAGAAAGCATTCATGGAGAAACCTGGAACATCTGTTGTTTGTCAGAGAATCACAAAACGGCTGGAGTCAGAAAGTTCCTCTGGAGGTGCTTGTGGAACTCCTCTGCTAAAGCAGGTTCATTCAGAGCAGGTTGCACTGCTTCATGTCCAGGTGGGTTCTGGATATCTTAGAGACTCCACACCCTCTCTGGGCTGCCTGCTCCAGTGCTCCACCACCAAGGTGGTTTTTCCTTGTATTCATATGGAACTTCCTGACTTTCTGTTTGTGCCCATACTTCCTTATCCTGTCATTGAGCACCACTGCAAGAGCTGGCCCCATCCTCTTGTCCTTCCACATTCTATTATTTAGAGCTACATCTTCAACTAATGTGTAAATATGTTGAAAAATCATAAACCTCAAGGACTAAGCCCAAGAAACTCAGCAGCAGTAGTGATGGCAGTAATAGTACAGTGCTCTGAGCTAGCATACTAACAAAAAATGACAAAAAGCAATTTCTAGGTTTGAAGCACCAGTATCAGCTCACGAGCCAACTATATCTCAGTACTGGTGTTGCTCTTATCTCCTGTTATGTGTTCTTTGGACTGAGGTGGGAACAAGACAAATATTTGACCCCCAAGCATTCTCCCAAGGAATGAAATGCTTCCTCTGAAGTGCAGGAGGATACAGTGAATTGCCTTTCTGAAGCCCTTCATATCCACTCTGGGGTTGTGAGCCTCTCTCTTGCTCTTATGAGCCTTGAATGGTTGAGGTGGTGTTTGAAAATTCTTGCAGATGTTCACAGTTAACTTCTTGTACTTGATGGAAAGACACTGCCATTAACATTCTTGCTAGACAGAAAAAAAAAAGTTAACTTTAATAAATAGAGTAATTGTAACATCCTGGCAGCATTGAATGTGTGTGAGTTCTCACAGTGTGCACAGATTTAGAAATTTTTGAATATGATCCCCCTGAAAAAAGGAAGGAAAAGATTATATATATATATATATATATAAAGTATGGACTGCAATGTATTACAGTACATGTTCAAAGCTTGAAAGCCGAAGAAAAATGTTTTGAATCTTTGAGTTATTTATTCACGAAATCCTGAGATGGTTATCTTCAAAACAGAAGTAAATATCAATTTCCAGGATTTCTGTGCACTAGGAACTAATTTTTTAAGTGGGCTGCAATGCTGAAAATTTATAAAATTTGATGCTGTTTTTAAGGCATAAGAACAGTAATGTTTTTGTGGGTTTTTTTTCAGTGGAAGGTGTCTCCTCCAAAGGAAATTTGAATTTGTAGTTTTATATCCCCCATGTTTACAAATTTGAAACAACTATCATCAAGACTTTCTGAGATCAGAAATTATGTTGACTATGGTAACACTACAGTAATAGATAACTAATCTCATGCTAAAAAAATGGCATTTGTTTTATATTTAATTTCACACACAAAAAAAAAATGGAAGAAAATGAAAATATAAAAATTTTCACATTTAATAAGAGTTAGCAAACACATTTCCCAAAAAAAATCTTTTAACAACAGGATTGATAGCCACATATTCTGAAATATTAGCAAATTTTCAAATGTTTTGTATTTTACCACAAACTATAGGCCTTTTTTAAGCATTTTGAAAGGCAATTGAAAATTATAAGAAAAAGAGAAAAAGGAAAGGAAAATCCCTACCTTGTCCTAGGTTTTCTTAGCCTTACTTCAAAGTGTAAGGAGGGGACAAGGTCTCTGACAGATTGGAGTGGCTCAGGGGATTGGTAATGGGCTATGGAGTTATGTACCTCTAGGTCATAATTTCAAATCTGGAGTGTTACTAATTAAAGACATAGCACACTCTGTTATTTGTATTTTTAAGGTCTATAAACTTCTTTGGGCTTCTTGGTTAATGACTTGAATTAAATTGATTGTGAAAAGGAACGTCTGTCCTTGAATGACTTTACTGAAGCCTGAGGTAAGAGGTTATTTTTCAGTAGAATAGTAACAATTCTCTGGTTAGAGGTAGAAAATAAACATTTCAGCTCTTAATAGCTTAATTGAACCAACGAGGGGATGATTTGTTCAGAAGTAGGGGCAACTAGGAACATCCTGGAATATTTAGAGGCATCTAATATTACCTGTCCAGTTACCCCCTGCTTTCTTCCTATAACATTAACTATTCATTTGCACAAAACTCATATTCTTGTAACATAATGCTGAAAAAGGGAGCAGAAGCCGAGCAAAAGAGAGGTAGAAGAGAGAGGAAGAAAATGCCAAGTAGGCAAATATCTTCCTGTAAACTGAGAGGAAAAGGGACACTAAGAGAATATGAAAATTCCTGTGTTCTCAGTTTAAACTTATTTTAGGGTACTACTGTGTCTCAAGGAGTGTAGAGAGTTTGAGGTAAAAAAAACAAAGGAAGTTTTTCTCAGACAGGAAAGTTGATGGAGGGGAAAACTGTATAATTTTAATTGCCTTAGATCTCAGAGTAATTAGGAACCCAGCCTTGCACACAATTACAAAGTTGTCTCTGGTCACACAGATGACTGAATTCACATGTCATTTCAAAAGGGTTTCGATTCACACAAATGCCAAATTAAGAAACTTCTTAGATAAATGATTATAATAACACTCCTTTGCCTGTCTTTCATGCCACTAACTACATCTTTTATGACAAAAAAATATTTCATCTCTCAGTTGGAACGTCTGCTTTTGTAAAGAAATCTCAGGATGTGACAGTAGACCATCATGAGTCCTCTTTGATCCCCTGGGAATATGAGGTAGCTTATCTTTCAGAAGATTATTGAAATTACATTTTTAATTTAAAAGGGCCAAAATTAATATAAATTCTCAAGTAATAAATAACATAAGACCTAAATAACATGATAGAACTTATTTTATTTCCATTTTCTAGAGGGTAGAATAGAGTCTTAGTCACAAAATCAGGACATTCAAGCCCTTAAAGATTTCAGGTTCATCTTTTGTGTATGAAGGATGGGGCAGTGAGGGAGAAAGAGAGTCATGTGAGACACTAAGTTTTCCATATTTTCCCCAAACATATTCTCCTCCTTAGTTTGAAAATGTTTACTAGGAATGTTTACTTCTAGCAGCTTAATCAAATGCAGAACCCTTTCACTGAAATTTAAATATTGCTCTAAATAACAAGAAGCACCATCCAAAATTTCCTGTGTTGGTTTCCTCAAAAATCTATGTCATTCTTGAATATAGGTTTACTAAAGTACTCAAAACTGTGCTCAAAAATATCCTTCATTCATGGCTGCTAAGATAAAAAGGCTATTGCAATCTTTTCCTCCATGCTTTTGGAAAAATTGACATCTTTGAATAATGCATTAACATTATTCTCTTCATGGTTTGCTTCTGGGGACAGATTTTGGCCCCTTCTAAAAATGGCAAAACACAAAACAATTCTTACTCTGGCCTTGCCTGTGTAGAATGAAAAGACAGGAGCAACTACCATATGTGCCATCAACTCAAATTTTCTCTACCAAAAGTGGAAAATAAACCTATTTGCTTTCAGACATTTCTTGTTCCCTTTCATGGGATCCAGGCAGAATCTGCCACAGTGAGGAATGAAGACAACATGTTCCCCTCTCCCCATGTCCAGCTGGAACCAGCCTCTGGACTCTTCTTTTTGTCAGGTCATATCTTCCCATCAGGAGTCCAGATGGTACAATTTTTTTCCCTCTTACATTTTTTCCTCAATTCCAAAAAAAAAAAAAAGGAGCCCAAGGCAATGTTCTATTATTTTAGTGTGAGAGCTCTCTCTAGTGGCAAGGATGTTATTTGCCTTTGTATTTGAGTTATAAAACATTCCAAAGGGTTGCCTGACTTTTCTCCATGCTGGAAGCACTGGCATTGCATTAACACTGACAAATATTTTAAAATATTCTCCTAAAATTTTATTCCAGATTTTTTTAAAATTTTTTTTATAGTAACATGGCTACAAACTGTTCTCAACTCAAACCGATAGGATTTATGTCTGTTTTAATCTCAGCCACTAGAGCCTTTAATTATTTTCAGTTTATAACCTCAAACACTCTGGTGTGGAGAATAAGAGGACATTGAGAATACAGACGGGAATCCTTTGAGTCTTCATGGGAAGGTACAGAGTGAGTAGGTTGGAGAACAGCCCTCAAAAAAAAAGCCAGAAGGTTTGTTAAGATTCTTCAGTACAGCTGGAATTAATCTCAGGAGAAAGATTTCAGATGGATAAAAGTGGACCTGTTTTAACAGTCATTGCTGATAGTCAGAGCAGAATTTCTCTAAAAAGTTAGGATCTAGTTAAAATCATATCATAGAAAAATATTAATCAACATGTAACACAAGAGAATACCAAAATAGAGAGAGTTGCAAAGAAACAATTGAAAAAGTTAGATACAGCTTTTATAAGCAGGCAAAATATTTATGCTTTAAATTACATGTAATTAATCCCTGGTCTTTTAATTTGGGGGTAAATTAAATTTAAAAAGTATTTTCTCTTGAAACAAGAATAAAAACTCAGAAAAAATGCTAGTGTTCCATTTTATTCTCTTAACATTTGAATTTTCTGTTTTAATATTGAGAAAAATGAAACTAAATTCAAATAAAATGTTTAAAATATTTCAAGCTGATCAAAACAGTTATTCTGAAATAAGCTTTTCCAAGAAATTTTGGTTGAGGAACCAGATCAAAATGCAATCATGTGAATAGCTCTATGTAAAATGTCATTTTAAATAACTTCTGCATTAAACCTACGTATTGCTGTACCTAATTTAAACTTTGGACTTCATTAAAATCAGCGTGGTCTCATTCAAATAATCCTCTACAGTAGCAGTTGGCTGGAAAATTACCTGAATGTCAAACTGAAATTTAGCTTCTCTACTTCACACAAAAACTAAAATCCCCCGAAACCCTCAGGCCTAAGGAATGCTGAGGTACATACACAGTGCTAAAGACAAGTGCATTTGGATTGCATTCCTCAAATAATTTCCTTATTTCCAGAATTCCCTTTGTGCTGTTTGCGATACATTTGTTGATGCTCTTTAACACAGAAGGATATTCTCATATTTATATCCTCTGACAGTTTTAGATTTCCTCCAGTGATCAGTTACCAGGTCTGGGCTTAGGCTTGCCAGGAGGAGGCTGGATTGTGGCAGTGGAGGTCTGGGCTTTGCTCCCCACTGCTTCATTTCCCCTTTTGTACTCCCCAGAGCTGTTACCCCTGCTGCAATCCCCTTTTGCAGCCCTGCTCTCCTGCAGGGTGCTGGGCATGGACGTCCCTGCAGGTTTCATTCAGAAGCCCCCAAAGCCTGAATTAACTTGCTAAAAAAACGCCCAGAGTAGTGAGTGTGTCTGAATGACATATTCTCCCTGACAATAGTAAATTAGCACATTTTTATCTCTAAATCATCTCAGATATTTCAGTGATGAGCAAGTACTTGCAGTTTCATTTCTGCTTATCCTTGCTGACTCTCAAATTATTCTGAAGCCACCAGCATTTCTAAAAGCAAGAGACATTGATTTCCTCATTATATTAGGAAACGGCAAGTTAAGCAAATTTCAGAAGTCTTTTCAAACTCCAGAGCCTGTTCAGAAGTGATAAGACAAGACATCATATTCAGCTCTGTAAGCTTTTGTGTGGAGATAGTTCTCAGCAAAAGTATTTCTGTCCTAAGGAAAAAAAAATGAAAAAGAAAAAAACTATTTCCCTTTTCCAGCTGGAAAAGGAAGAGGAGGATGGAATCTTCAAATTTTAATTCATGTACTACGACTGCTTTTCTTGCTTTTTTTTCTATTTTAGGGAAACAGAGAATTTTGTATGCTAAAATTGACTTTTCCACTGCAACTCACCATGCAAATTTCTCCTAACCTCAACTGTGCTTATGAAAGACATACAAGGAAAATAAATAAAAAATTAAAAATTATTATCACTATGGAAAATTACTGCTGTTCAGAAAAGAAAAAGGCAATTATTTTCACCGGTAAAAGGATTCTAATAGCGTACATGTGAAAATCATTCCAACAAAGGAAATTTTTCTGTATTTGCCCAACAAATGTCTTACAACATGTTCATTTATTTAATATAAATTCCCCAGTGAACTCACAATAATTACTGCTTGTGTCACATAGCAATGACCATTGCTATATGACTATTGCAATGACTATTGCTATTGACAATATTACAAATACAAAGCAAATGCTTGCTACCATTTCCTGCACCCAACCAGGTTGTTGGACCCAGGTGGTGTGTTTTATTTCAGGTATTGGGATACAGTGAGCATAAAGCATGGAGATTACTGTGGAAATCAAAATAGTTCTTACTGGAACTACACAATCTCTTAAAATTGTATTATTTTTACAAGGAAATATGTGAGAGAAAGATATCTACCCAAAAGACAGTCTCAATTTCTATTTTTATTTTATCTGATCGTGCCTATTATGTTCCAAATACCTCACAGTCATGGGTGTGAGCAGAGACAATACCATCCCCTCTGTTTTTCGGAGGGTTGGTTTTGGGTTTTGTGTGTGTGTGTGTGTGTGTGTGTGTGTGAGAGAGAGAGAGAGACTTGTGTAGGTTTAGAAAAAATATTTATTTATCTAAGTTTACTTGTGAAATAACAAGTGGTCTCAGGCTTGCTAGAGAGCCACTTGACTTGCTGTGGGTTTTCTGTGACCTCTGTGTGGAGAAGGAAATGCTACCTGCAGCATTTACAGGGTCACTTTAAAACCTCACACTGCAAAATAGTTTGAATAGCATCCCATGAAGGATAATTCGTTTATCCTTGTGTTTAACAGTACAATGTGTACAAACACAATAAGAGCAGGGTATATGCAAAACAACATGGCTGAGAATGAGCAAATGATTCCAAAGGGAATAATATAGCTGTCTAAGCATCATTCCTCCAATAGTTTGACTTGTAAAATAGATGTTTGAAACCTTCTGGTTAAAGAAAACTGACCTTCTCCTGGAGTAAATACATTCAAAAACATATATTTATCTTGATCTTTGGATGTGTACTCACTCCTTGAAATAGCAGCATGCATTCATTTGCTCATGCAGTCGGGAATGTGACTCCATTCCAATTTTAATAGACAAAGACATCCACCCCATCAGTTTACACTGATTTGCTGGGGGGAAAAAGGGTGTGCTGCCCTGAAGTGCCAAACATGAACAGAATACAAGGTTGAGTAGAGATAAAGCAGCCTCTCCTCATGTTTGAAAAGACACAGTGTAGTTCAGGTAAAACACACAGCTACACACTCCAGGCACGCTGACCTCTGCTCCTGCAGGCTTTGGCATGTGCTGAGCACAACAGCAGAATTCCTACAACCACATTAGCTGTGGGGAACAGGGCTGAGCTGACAGCGAGGTCAGTCAGAGCCCAGAGCCTGAAATCTCAGCAGGAGAGGTAACCAAGAAACAACAGCAGCTCAGCTGGAAGATGCTTCACCTACACATGTCTGTGCAGCCACTGAATCTTAATTTTTAAAGGATGGAAATGACAGCCCCTGGGAAAAATATAACAGTTATGTAAAGAACTATAAATTACAAGAAGGCTGTGAGCCATCTGAAAGGTCGAAAGAATAAAAAAATTGATTTCTGTGGTGAGCCCTGTTCCTGAACTGTGGGGGAAATTCTGCACCTTAAGCAAAAAAGGGCAAATTTGACATTAGTATAGTTTTCTTTGACAAATTGGTCTTTCATTTTTGATTAGTGAAGAACTTATTGTGTTCAGCTCTTGATTTTAGTGTCTGTCAATGCTGCTTCAAAAATGAAAATTTCATTAACACCTATGTTCTTCCTTTGTAGAACAGAATATACACAAAGATAAGAGATTTAATAGGATTTACAAACTTTACCAAGTTTACAAACTCAATGTGCTAACAGTACAAAAAGAACAAAACTAAACTGCACAATAACAAAATACTAACAAAACCCTAACAAAACCAATAGTGAAGTCCATTTTATTCTGTGCCATGGGTTAAAATGTCAATTTTTCTGAAGGGTTGCATTTTTTAGACTTTTTTAACATCAATGCAGATCTCAAAAGTAGTTTTACTTTTAGAAAATCATTTGATTTATACTAAAGTATTCATCTTTTTTTTTTCCTGTTTTAATTCAAATGTATAACTCTTATTTCAAGCACATGGCTGTCTTTAATCATCCTTGTGCAGCTTCAGTCAAATGACTCATTTTCTATCGTAAAATAAAATTACTTTCTGGGCAGGTTCTTCAATCCTAATGAAGGAAAAAGGATCAGGTACTGGTTTTGATACCATTAGGTTGCCCACCTATTCATGTAATTTTTATTACATTATATTACATTTTTGCAGGCAAATTTACGGAGTTTATGAACATTTGGGTCATATGCTCTATTGGATCATTGCTGTTTTCCTCATTTGGATGCTACTTCACCTTTTTGAATTACATCCTCCTTCCCTCTTCCTGTTCTGAAGTCTTTCCCAACAGCTATTTTGTACTGCCACGATGCTGCCACTATGGCATCTTCAGTAAATTTAAAAACTAAACATAGGGATGCAACTATCTTAGCTATCTTTTAATCTTCTGCATTTCCACATCATTCCTCCTAGTGAAGTTTAACTTACCTGAGGTTATTTCTTTTGCTTCTTTAGGGATGAGACAATTGTGGCATTTCTGGGGTGGTCCTTTGCCCATGTGGTTTTAATTCCCTATAGCAGTAGGAATCTGGTTGTTTTTTTTTTAAACAGATTGGTGTTAAATCTTTAGAACCAGAGAATCAGAATATCTTTCCTTTGAGACAAGTCCTACAGATTGCTCTGAAGCAGGTCCAAGGCTGTGGTGCTCTTCTGGGTCCCTTATCTGGACACTCTGTGAAAACACCTACAAATTTAATCTCCATTCCCATTCCAGTGTGACATCTGACCAGTCTGCATTGGGATATTGGCAGTACAGTTATTTTTCTGCCCTCGGTATCTCTGATTTCTCTCAGCATATTACAGTCAATGAACCCATCTCAGTCAGACAATTGGTGATACAGACTCTGCTTTATTTGTCCTTTTGAGGCTTAAGATTTCAGTTCACACAGATTCTGTGCTAGTTACTGAGGTGCTTAAGCTGTTTCTTTCCTTTGCTTTGATCTCAAGGCCTTTTAATACACAAAAAAAAAAATTTGCTGACAGCAAAATTACGTTTCTTTTCTGTATGTTTGGCATCATGATATTACAGTGTTCTCCTTGCTGTCTTCACATGGCTTTATGGCAGGTCTTGTATGTTGACATCTTCATTCAAGGCTAAAGAGTCAAATTCCTCTTTCTTTACTTACATTTCTAGCGTTTGTAGAAAACCACAATCATGCTAGGAATGATCATTGATTTTGATTTGAAATGGCAATGTGGATTGGACTGGGAACATTTTCCTCCCAATTCAACCACCTGTTCTAGCAGGAGACAGTGAGCTCCTTTAAACTGATACAGAACTGAATTATTTTTTTGACTCAACAATAAAAGGTGCAGCAATCATTTCCTGAAAGCAGCTCAGTTGTACTTCCTGGTGTCTTCTGCTCCAGTGATCTTCTATATTATATGCTACTAGCAACAGAACCTATGAATCTATTAAGCAGCNTTATTATCTCATCTAGGCTATTTCTAACAGATAATTGAAGTCCAAATTATGATATGCCAGTGCTCATAATTACTCTGCGTGTCCTTCAGATGTCTGCTTTATTGGCTCATTATTGATCTTTACAGAAACAGAGTTAAGAAGAAAATTATCTTCAGTCCTGGTTGTGAAGGAAAAAAAGGAAAAAAAGGAAAATTAACTCAAAAAGAAAAGAAATGTTGGCATAGATTTGGCAAGGGAATTTCATTCTTTTATTTCATCCTCTGATCACTCAGGAAGCTTTCCTATTTTAAGAAAATCCCACATGTTTTGCTGATATTTTTATATTTTATTAGGAAGTTGAAAAAATTATAAAATACTTAGATTGATACACACACATATAATATAGATAAATATGGATAACTATTGGAAAAGAAAGGAAAGGGCTTCTGAAGTGCAGCAAAGAATCCTTCAGAAGGAAGGAAGGATTTCAGAAGGACCTGAAACAGAAACCCCATTTCCAGGGGATTCCATCTGCATCCCACACACAACTCCAGGTCTGCAGACCAGGCTCTGCAATCAGCAGCAGCTGCCTGCCTCCTGTTCCTGAGGTAGAAAACCCCTCTCTTTGCTCTTCACATTGAACACTATAAGAATAGATTTTTTTTTTTTTAGACAAATGGGGTCTCAAGGTCCATTTCCCATACACCATTCCTGTGGCTACAAAAGTAAGATCTCTGGTTAAGTGTCATGGGTGCACAGGGGCTCTGCTGCCCCTACCAATGCCCAAGAGGCTGAGTCCCTGTCCCTGGATCTCTTTAAAGGACGTGTAGATGTGGCATTCAGGGACACAGTTTGGTGGTGGATATGGCAGTGATAGTGACAGGTTTATGATTGAACAAATGATCTCAAGGGTCTTTTCCAGCCTTAATGGTTCTGATTCTAGGTTTCTGACACCAGCTCTCTGAAACCATCTGCTCTTACAGAAATTAAAACTTCCCATACCTCTAACCCTGGAAATTCATTTTGCAGCTTCCTATGGTTTTATGCCTCAATCTTTGCTTGTTGTTTTTTTTTGTTTTTATTTTGCAAGGAACTGAGCCACTGATCCAAGTTACTCACAAATTTTCTCAGGCCATACTTGTCCTTCATTCCTTTCAAGCTGCACTGCCATGGTTTCTAGAGATGGCTCTGTTTGTAATAAAGATCTACTCAAGCATGAAAAGCAGGCATGGCCCCCTCAGAACATTGTGGGAATATCTATTTGATGCTAAAGGGTGTGGAGGGAACAACCAAGTGAAAACCCAAAAAAGCAGAAATTTTGAATATCGAACTATGAACTAAAGTCTGGCTGATGGCAGATCTTCCTTTTAGAGGGATTTATCTGGTTTAGGTACAGAAAGTTTAATTAAATTAAAACACAAATAAACATAATTGCTCATTCCAAATTCACAACACTGTTTTTTGGAAAGGCTTAAAATATTTTCATTAGAATATATCTTCAGGACCTGAAAGAATTTTGCATTTGGATAGGGGTCTCAGCTGTTTCATACCCAACTTAAGCAGTTCTCCAGCATTCCCTTGTTATAGCTGGATCTAAAATTCACTTCTGATGTGTTTCCAGGCAACAGAATTACTTATGAAGTTTCTGCAGATCTGAAATATAGACTATCTCAAATTACTCAAGAAGCAAAGGTAATACATGAAGAGCAGCATGAAAGTACTGGGGTGTTTTTGTTGAACAGATTTGCTTTTATGGACACCTGTTCAGACTTGTAGAATCAGAATACCATAAATTGGAAGCCACCCAAAAGGATCATCAAGTCCAAGTCTCTGCTCCTCCCAGTACTGCCCACCACTAAACAGGACCACTAAGAGTATTCTCTAGATGCTCACTGGACAGTGACAGGTTTGGTGCTGCAGCCACTCCTTTTGGGAGCCTGTGACCAGCCACCTTCTGGGTGAAGGATCTTCTCCTGCTGTCCAGTCTGAGCTTCCCCTCATCCAGCTCCATCCCACTTCCATGTGTCCTCTTGCTGATCACCAGAAGGAGAAGATCAGCACCCCTCTGCTGGCCCCCTCCACCAGGAAGCTGCAATGAGGAACCACTCAGCCTTTAGCTCTGCTTTTACTGTGTGCCACTCTAGCAGAGTCCCAAAGCAGGACTTCTACTGTTGCTTCCCAATGGTGAATCAGGACTCTTTGACTCCAATATCAGAAGGTTTGTATGATTTATCAAAATGACTCCATTGATCAGAAGGAATTTGGGCTATATCTGCCCAGGTACAGAGCTAACATGCTTTCCTTCATCATGGTCAGTACAAGAATGCTAGAAATGCTTACAAAATCAGAGAGATAACAGTTCTCTATATCATGGGTTGAGAGAAAGAAAAGCACATCTCCCCATATTGGGAGGCAGGGCAGAAGAATGCATCTGTGTCCTTGAACACACAGCCCAGAGATATGTTTACAGAAACCTGTGCAGAGAAGAACTAGCTTCTCCTGGGAAGAAAACCTCAGCAGGTTTTCACCCAGAAAACTCATAAAATGTCCAGACAACAGACTTGTGTACTCTTGTACTGACAGTTCAAATTTCACTGCTGCCTGTCCTGCTGTTTCAAATTCCATGTACTGCATGTCAATGTTTTTTTTTGTTTATTTGTTTGTTTGTTTGTTTTTGCATTTGTTGTTGGGTAGATGAAAAAAAGTGCTAGGTAGTCGAGGGTAGGATTATGCCTTTTGTAAGACTTGCTGTATGGTCAGAGTCTGCTCTTGCCTTATGTACAGTTGCTGAGTCTTGTCATTTCCATCTTGCCCTTGAAATGATCTCTAATGAAATGCAGCAGAATCTTATTCCCATAGGAGATTGATTATTGTGCAGTTTCACACTCATTTAGCTCTCCCTTTTCTGTTAGAAGGGTATGAGCTGATTATTTGCACCACTCTCCACAGCCTTCTGCTTTCTCCATTAGGAAGCCTCTACAGCTTCTGCAAATTTATTAATGGAAACAACTTCTTATTTTCTGAGATTCTTTATTATATAATCATTGAGGGGAAAAAAGTTGTTTCTCCCCTATAAATAAAGATAAGAAATTAGTAGAAATAAAGTATCTGATACACTTTATGTGACAAAATAATAACATATAACAGGCAGGAAAGGCGGAGAAAAACAGTGATGATGGACAGTGTGGGAACAGGAATAAAAAAAAAAAAAAAAAACAAAGGAAAAGGGAGAAAGGGGAATGGAGAGGAAAAGGAATCTTAATCTTATTATGAAATTAAAATCAAGTTGGTGTTAATGCCACTTTGTATTCTGCCTCTTGTAATTGAAATTTTAATATGACTTTTGTGAGAAATGGATTTGTAAAGAATTTTTAAAACTTGATAGAAAGCTCACACAGTTTTATATATCTGTATATAAACACTGAGATAAGTTGTGCTGACTTAGGAAGGTCATAGAATAGAGATGATATTGTTAAGAGAGACATTGAACTAGAAATAAGTTTTAATAAGTTTCAAAATATTTAAAAATGTAAAATATTCCATTCTGATGTAATGGTCTTGAATTTTACATCTCTTATGTCTCATTCTTCATTGAAACCAATAATAGAATAAAATCTTTTAAAACACTTCTCACTTACCCCTTCTGTGTAAAAGCTGGGGAAACCAACAATTTTTACTTGATGAGGAAAGCTGCAGAAAGAACATTCACAGCAATGAAATAGAGGAATCATTTCTGCAGCAGAGAAAAACATTTCTTTAAAGGAGAAGGAGGCAGGAGACAATGAGGGGGAAAGAGAATTTAAGGGTCTTGGGCTCCAGTTGTGAAATCAGTTTTAGAAAAAGACTGAATGCCTGATAAAACGGTACCTAAATTACCTACACTCTTGATTATGCAATATATGCACACATGATATGCATCCTGAAGCACATCAACCTTGTTTAAATCTTAATATTCTTATAATCTGCAATTTAATCATTTAGGCACTTCCTCAAAAATTTACTTTGCATTATGAAACTTACAGATACCTTTTTCATAGAGACTGAACCATGGCATCCTGACAATTCAAGTAGATACTGTGTTTGTATCATTAGATTATGTAAAATAATATTGGATATACAATCTATAACTGTTTATTGGCTAGCTTGACAGTAGCTATGCATGGATATTGTTCTGTGCTGAGGGTATTTCACTCCTACCCTAGACTGGACTTTCCCTCAGTGTTTTGCATAATTCTAGAAGTCTTCTTTCAAAGCAGGTATTGATGTTTTCTAGTCTCATTAGGGCCCTGCCATCTGCTGCCTTGATGACTTTGCAAGGAAGGCTGAGTGATTTAGGATACTTTTTGACAGTATCAGAGATTTTCTTTTAACTTCTTTGTTCTGTGCTCTGCTCTATTGATGAATCCTTCTTGCTTTGCCTCATCAGCTGTATCTCCTAATCAAAGCCCCAAACGCCACTCATTCATTTTCACTGTGTGATATTTCCTTGATTTCAGCACTTGTCTCTCATTCACAATACCTCATCCCTCATACAATATCCATGCTTATTCTACATACCTTATTTTTGATCCTGGCATATGACAACCTCTTTTCAGAATCGTGTTTCTTTAATCTTTCAAGCGCTGATGTTACTTGTTCCCTTTTTGGTACCTCAGATCACTTACAAACAACTGCCCAATAGTTACAAGTTTTTGTTGTCATTTATAATTTGTGCACATGTAATATAGAAGGTGCAAATTCAGCAAGCTACAAAACAATTGTACAACCATAGTTGTAACAACCAGTTTCACCTTAGAGTAAAATGGAATAATCATAGGGATTAATAGCATATAAAAGCCAGTGCTGTTCCATATATAAACAAGTCCAGTTCCTGGGTTTGTTGGTTTGTTTGTTTGCTTGGTTTTTTTGTTTACTCTAATTTTAAGTGGGAGCTGGATAAAGGCTTGGAGGAAATACAAAATGACAATGGAGCCATTTCTTTAAACCACAGATGAGTTCTTATTGTTTTTTTGTAAATCTGCATTTCAATCAAATGTGTGTTTTAACATAGCTAACTACTATTTATACTATTGCTGTTGTACACCTAAGTATTCTAATATAATTTTATATATAATACATAATGTATAATTCCCTCTCTAAGGCAGGAAAAAATCTATGTGAATTCTTCAACTAAAAGACTCATAAAGCTTTATATATTACCTAAGACTTTAAATACAATTTAAAACAAAATATTTGAGATATTTTACTATCTTAAACCTTTTATCCTCCTTTATTCTACTCCTGATACAGTAAATGATGAAAACTATTAGAAGACAATGCATAGAAAGAATGAAAACAATGATCAAAGAACTAGAAAACATGTTTTCTGAAAGCTAGCAAGAACTAGGTTTCTCTTAGAGAGCTGGACACGCAGGAGAAATATGACAGGTCTTCAGAAGTGTGAAAATTTGTAGTGGGGATGAATGGGAATAAGGTTTTACCTTTGTTCTTTTTAGACAAAAGCAAGAGGTAAGGATTATAAATCACTTCAAAGAAGATCTACGTTGGAAATTACAAAGAAAAACATCTTGCAACAGAACCATTCAACATCACAGACAGGCTACTGGAAGGGCCCAAAATTTGTATTACATAAATATTTACATAAGACTAACATCTGTCAGGAAAGATTTGGTCTATGGGATGATCTTCCTTGAGGGGCTAAAAAAGAAAAAAAGGCCAAGACAATATTTGATTCTGTAAATACAGTATGAATAATTGACATCTCAATCTTCTGCTAAAAAAATTGAATGTAATTAATAAAACAACAAAAAAATTCAGATTCAATTACAAGCAAGCAGAATAAGTGTGTTGAAGCAGAGAAGGTAACACGTCTGTCTTACCTGCTGTGTTGATGTATAAAACCTTGAAATTCTGGAAATGAGAATTACTTCCACAGAGCTAGCAGCAGAAAACTGCAAGGATCAAGAGAATATTTGTGACAGGATTATCCATAATACAAAATGTGTAGGTAGTAATATGGGTCTTAGCTCTGGTACCAAAAGTGATCAAAGCAAGCTATCAGGAAAAGGAACTTCGGTGAAATATGAAACAGTCAATCCAGAAATGAAAAATAATGAAGACCTCAAAGATCCCATAAAAATGGTGAGAAAAGAGATACTCAAAGAGATTCCAAGGGGAGTTGTGGTATAAATTGTTATGTAACCAGTATCAGTATACTTATTATTGCACCATGTCAGAAAGTGTTTGAAATTAATCAGAATTTTGAAATAGATTTGATTTATCAAGCTAATGAAATGGAAACCTAAAATGTCATTTGCTTTTGTAATATAATTTAAAACCATATTTATTAAAATGTCAGCATGTGCAAACAGCTTGTAGTTTTGCTGTTTCTGAACATTTTTTCCCTCTACTCAGCTAAAAGGTAAATATTTGCCTTACATAATGCTATATGGATACTATTTGTATGTTTATAACTGTGTTGAGAAAGAGTTGTCCTGTATCAGGCAAAGGTCCACCTAGTCAAATATCTGTGATTACTAAGATTGGATGCTTGGGATTAGCATACAAAACATAGCCAAATACAGAGAAATGTTTTGCTTCCAGTATGCTTCCCTAGTTTTCAGAAAATTTCTGTCTGAAAGAATTCCTAACCCTTTTGTTTACAAGACTTTCTTTCAACAATCTGCATAATTATTTTTTGAAACTATCTAAGATGTGGTATCAAGAGTATTTACTGTGACAAAATGTTGCACAGTGAAATTGAGTGATGCTGATGTTTCTTTCAATGGCTACAAGCCACCTCCATCCCCTTCATCTCGGCTGGGGAAACAGTAAATAAATAATTCCCTAAATAGACTCTTCAGGGCTCTAATTTCTGTCCTCTAGTCATGTCATATTCCTAATCATCTCTTCCCAGACTGAGACTTTCCAGGCTCAGTTTCATATTCCCTGCTGTAAAAATACAGGATTCCCTACCTTTGATTGTCCTCTTCATTCTTCACTTTATTATTTCCAATCTAGTGTTTCATTTTTTGAGATGTGAGAATCACAGGTACTCCTGAGATGAGGGATCACCACAGAATTGCACATTCTCTTTAAAATAACAGCAGAATTCTACTAGGAAAGCAGCTCTGTGCCAGTGCAGAAAGGTTGTCAAGAACACATTATTAGCCCTTGCTATGCAGACACTGTTAATGTTAAAGAATAAATCAAAATTTAAAATATTGAAACCTGTAATATCAGTTACCCATACATTTTTACAAAAGCTATCAGAATTTGAAAACCGATTGCATTTCTTGAAGTACCAATGCTTCTTAATTCAAATCACACACAAAATATAAATTATTGATTTCTGTTCCTACTACTCCCCATTTTGTCTCCATCCTTCCAAAATACATGAGCATTTACTTCCAGCTATTATCTATATACTACTGTAAATGCCAACAGGTTTTCTTGACCTCATTGCTCAGGGATGATTGCAGCAAATCAACTTTGAAATCACATGTTATTAAACAGAAGCAATGATATGTGTGCCAGGGAAAAGAGGAGTAAAGAGAAAAAAACAATCCTTTTTTTTTTTTTTTTTTAGGCTTTGGAAAAAGTTTGAGTTTTAGCTGAAAGCGCCTCTTGTTATCAGTTTGTCCAGACTCATTTCTCAAACCTAAGTTCCAGTTTCTGGTTTTCTTTATATTAAATTGCACCAAATTTTTGCTTAGAAGACTGTCTCTCTTCTCCTGAGTTTGCATCTCTGAGTCTGCTCTCTTCTGGTAAAAGACTCTGTAGTAGCAGCCCCATTTATCTGAAACAGCTCTGTATATATCCTCTCTATTGCCAATTTTGTAAGTTCAATTTTGTCTTAATGTTTTGTTCTCTGCTTCTGGTAATCTTCCCTCCTCATATTTTTAGAAAATTCAGCTATGTCACTGTGAAGCCTCCTCTTCTTAAATGAGGAAAAAAACCTGAATTTTTTAATCTTGCTTCATAACTAGTATTAATTTAGCTTATTTCACTTGCATTCCTCTAAAGCAATTATAGTCACTCTTCTTCTTAAGTGCAGATGCAAATTAGGATAAAGGCAGTAGGGATTTTCCTCCCCACTTTTTATTCCTAGCAATTTGTATTAACTATCTTTCCCTACTTTCCTCCTCCCATGACTCATAGTGAAACATATACTGTGTCTTAAATTAGAAAAATGTAATCTCCAACAACCTCAGTACAGTACTTAAATGTCCTTAATCCCTGCTTTTATGTTCCCTATATCAGTTGTTCCCTCAACAGAGTTTCATCTGACAACTTGCATATCTGGTTGTTAAATATCCTTTCCAAAAGGACTCATGCTTTTATAGTCAAACTTTTAGCCAAAGTTTTCAGTTCTAACCTGCAGAGCATTCAGGTTGTATTTAGATGATGGTCATTTCTCCCCTACTTTTTTACTTTTCTTCCTTAGTTTTTCACTTATATCAAAATCCTATAAACTTATTCACCATTAGCACTATACCAAGCAGGCATGCACAATAAATGTCTGTAAAATGCTATTTGGGACCACTCCATGTTCAAACAGGAAAAATCTAGTTGCATTCATTTGTTAAATAAAAGGTTTCAAAATAATATTTTTTCAATTAAAAAAAAAAGAAACAAAACAAAAACCTGGGGAAAAATTTAAATTACTTTTCTGGAAATTTGAAATAATTTCTTTGATCAGAGAGTTTAGCTATGATTTTTCAAATTAGTTGGTTTTATTTGGGTAATAGTTTAACATTCACTATTGTCATTTCTCTACACTCAACATTTTAAATTTAATAATCCCTGACAAGAAAAGTCAAAGATATACTGACCTATATTTCCTCAGAAAATAATTATAAAACCAAATGAGAATTTCTTGTCTCTAAGGAGTAATTTTGATTTTCCCTCCTTTTAAAAATATTTAAATATTTAAATATTTAAATATTCCAAATATTAAAATACAAACTCAAAGTTCTAAATAACAACTTTTTCCTGTGAAGTCAGCTGAATTCTATTTTTTTAAAGGCTTACACTAAGCAGTTAAATATCAATGAGCAAAAGAAAAAAGTCACAATTAAAAAACTCTTTAAACCACGTGACCAAGGCATCTGATATGCATCTGATTAAATGTTATGAGCTTATGAAAAATCATGAGACTTTAACTAGTTCCCTGGTTTGAAAAGAATGTATTTTTTATTACCTCTCTTCCCCAGACTAATAGGCTGTGGTGTATAAACCTGGAGTGTTTTAGCTCTCTGTATTCAGGAAATGTTCTGCAAGGAAACAATTTTTAAGTTAGCCTTCCCAATTAAGGCTGAGTCAGGGAGGAGCAGCCCCTTGAGTCTTGTGCTATTATCAGACTATTTGATATCAGCAGTGAGTCCCTTGCAGGCATCACAGGCCAGGTATTTTCCCCTTCTACTCTCTGCCCCTCTTGTCCCTTGAACAATTGTTTCTCATGATCATCCTGCTGTGATCTGGGCCAGGTCAGCAGCTATTCACAGAGCTGAGTGTGTAATACACAGCAGTCATTTCATTAACAGGTTATTCTTCCTATTATTGTCACACCTTTGTTTTGTTGAAAAATATCTCCAACAGAAACATCCAGCAAATATGGCATGAAATAACCTGCAATACTTCTTGTTCTCAACTGCAAATAAACATTTTTTAAATGTTTAAATCTTCACACTGTTGTTGCTAGAAAAGCTTTTTTCAAATTTTCAATAAACAGATAAGCCTCCATTCCCATTTCTTTTTTAAAATTCAAATAGAAATAGTTAAAAATAAAAAAAGTTTAAAAAGCTGAAATTTTACCCTGAGACATGTTGGCCAGAGAGGGGATTCTTTCAGTAAACTTCCTATATAGCTTAGCAGAAATGGATTGCAGAAGCCTTGCATTGCAAGCCCATAAAATATTTCCCTTCTTTTTCAATTAAAGTATTTCTATTTTTGCACAAGTCAGCATCTAATGCACAAATTCCTAGAGAAACTGAATAAATATACAACTCTCCCTATAACAACCTGCAATGGTATGAAGTGTTGGGGAGTCTTTTTGGGATGTAGACATGAACCTAAACTCACAGTTGCCTCATCCCACCACTTTATCTACATTAAACATATCTCATGGGACATTATCTCTACCATTAATTCAGTGCATACTTGCCACGCTCATAGAGATCCCCATTCTGACTAAGCCAACTACACTAGACAAAGCCAGAAATCCAATTCATCCTTTCTGTAGTTTATTACTGCAGTCTTGTTGGCAAGTCAACAAGAGAAGCTGCAAACTTTTGTAGCAGCAAATATTCACTTAATTTGGGAAAAGTGACCAAAAAATTATAGAACTTGTAATACCAATGGTAATGACAATTATTGATAGCATTATTCAAATTGCCATAAAAAATAATGTTACAAAAGGCCTACCTCTTAAGAATGAAAAAAGAATCTTAGAATTTCTACCTAAAATCCCACATAGACAAGGCAGTCTTTAAGTGACATGAAGCTTCTGCTTGTGCATGATCCCTTCATCCATTACACAAGCCCAAGTCCACTGACACCAGTAGCAGAATAATCTTGTTTAAAGCTGATGCACTGGAAAGGAGAATCAAACCTTTGCCACAATCCTCACTGACTTGCCATGAGCAATATTATTCCCAGAATGCCTGATATAATCTCCTTGGCTGAGTTTTTTTGTTTGTTTGTTTGTTCTTAGCAAGATATGTTAAATGTTTTTGATAAGGGCCACATGAGAAAGGGGCCCTGAGCAAACTGATCTAGTGGATGGCATTTCTTCCCATGGCTGGTGGATTGGAACTGGATGGATTTTGGAGGTCTCTTCCAACCCAAATCATTATAAGATCCTGTGATGATCCTGAGCCTTTTAACACCAACAGCCAAAATCTCTTGGCCTTGACTGCATCGAGTCAAAGCCAGTGCTGAAGGGTTTGGGTTTCTTTCTCTGTAATGGGTTTCCAGCAATTTATAAAGCTGGTAAGTGCAGAAAATTTACATCACCAAATAAACTTATGCTATGTACCCGATTAATTTGAAACTTGAAAAATATCACAGAGTGCTTCATGCCCATTTCCTTTCCAAATGTCATTCCTCTCCCAAGCAGGACTGATGGTGTTGCACAGCCCTCGTGGCCAAAGAATGTCTCAATCTGCAGCATACATGGGACACAAGCACCCTGAACCTTGGGCTGAAACTCCCCATGGGAACTATATGCCAAAAGAGACAGTTTCTGAAATGAAACAAACTATTTTTTGTATTCACTGATCCTAAGTGTGCAGTATTTCACATTGTAATCCTCTCAAATAATTCAGAGTTCAGCAGCAAGTTTCAAAGCTACTGTGATAAGGATAATTTCAGAGGTCCTAGTTCCATTACTGGTGTCTAATTGAGTGTATTTTTAACTTTCAATCTAACTTAATAGGAACTAATTAGTAAAATCTAATTAGATGCCTACTAGAATTTCTGTACTACTGTTTGTTCCTGAAGTCTTATTTTGTGTCACTAGAATCCTAGTGGGAAAGTAAGTCACCCTGAAATAGATGGGGCTATTTGAGTATCCAGGTACTACTCTGTGTCAGTAAGGCCTTAAATAAAGTGACATGATCACCGGCACATAAAAAAACATAATAAAAATTCTGGCCTGAGAAAAATGTGTGTCAAAAATACGGCTATTAAAGTTTTCTTCTATTTCACTATAGTTCCGATCAAAGGTGTGCATATTGTTTGAGTTACCTCTCTCTCTTTTTTTCATAAAACTCCAAGTTACTGCTGCAGAAAAGGCCACTTTCTTCTGTTTTATTACATGTAACATATCCTCAATAGAGTATCATTTCAAAAGGCTTCAGAGAGTCAATATATTCTCCATATAGTTTGTTGAGCTTTTTTTCACAAAGACCAGTTTTGGAGTGACAATAATAAGTTCTAGGTGAGAAAAAAAAAAACAAAAAAACAACAAAGTTCTGATCCTCTTTTTTATCAACATCTAACAACTACTTTTAACTTAATATTTTTTCTTTTGTTTTGGGTGTTCATTGTTTTTTGGGTTTTTTTGGGTTTTTTTGGTTTGGTTTGGTTTAGTTTGGTTTGGTTTGGTTTTTTTTTTCTTCATGGTGTCTTTCATTTCTTCTAATCTGTATATGAATACAGCTAATGTGCAGCTGTGTTTCCCCAGCTTCTGCTTCTTCCTCTTGAGGTGCTCAGCTGATTCTGCAGCTCACTGCTTCTTGGTTAATGGGCACCTGCTCAGGTGTCTGTACCTGTGTGCACTGCTCTTCTGGGAGCTGATGGTCACTCTTAGTAAGTCAGCAGTGGGGGAACTTAAGCCAACAAAAACTTAGGAAAATCATAGATTAGAGGCATTATTTTGTGTTTCACATGGTCCCCTCAGCAGTGCAATACCAAGAATCTATCAAAATATTTTATTTCTTATATTGTAGTTACTAAAAAATTCCATACCTCTAAAGACAATAAAATTATTAAATAATATTATATTCTGCATGAGCTATTTGGAAAAGAGATTCTTTCACTAAAAATATTTCTAATCGACATTCTGCACTGGGAAACAGGTTTACCTTAAGGTTGTCTGATGCACTCTAGGAAAAACCCAGAAATATTAATTCCAGTACCCAGATTCTCAGGAACACTGCTGCATATCTAGGTACATGACTAGACTTGCAATCCCAGCTGTTAGCCCGTGTTGTAACTGAATTTCCCTTTTTAAGTGATTCAATCTGACTCAGACTGGTGTCCAGCAGCTTGGAAAGGCTGTTAATGTGATGTGACAATCTTGACATTAACTGCCTTGGTTAAGGCCAAGAAACAAATCACACAGAGCTTAACAGATCAGAGCCAGCACCTTGAATTTTACATAGAAATGAACTGAAAAAAAAGTGGAGATTCTGGCTAAATGAAACTGATGCTTCCTGGATGGGCAAATGTATTATGAAGAGTTTTGTTGTTCTTACAGTGTCTGCAGTAAATTGAGCACCGTGCAGTCATGCAGCACAGCACTCTCAATGACTTGGAGGCATCCTTTGAAGGCTACATTTGACAGAAGAGATGATAAATGCCAGGGTAAATGGAGATTTAATGAAGCCTTTGGGCACTAATGACAATGGATTCCTGGAAGAGTTTTAATTCCATTGGCATGTCCAAATTTACTCCTTCCCTTTACTGTATGTAAAATTTCATTTAGCTGCACCCTGCTGAGCAGAGGTTTTAAGCCCCATCATGGCTCGGTCGGTCAGTGACAGGCCCAGGATCAGATCCAAGAGATGCAGACGAGGCCATTTGGCAAACACTGTTTGGGAGCCTGGCTCCTGCCACCAGGCAGCAGGCAGAGTGAGAAACTGAGGGGAATAACGTGTGAGAGATGATCACAGGCCATGGATTGCTCAGGACACTCACCCTGAGGCCTTCCCAAGGAGGGGAAGGAAGAGCCACTCCACCAGGCTTCAAACCTCCCTGCCTGTCCCTTGCCACTGACTCACCCTTTCAGCCAGGCAGGCTCAGGGCATGCACTGCTTGCTCCAGACCCATGGGGTAAGTGTGAAAACAGAGCTAAGTAATGTCCTTTTTTTTTTTTTTTTTTTAATAGGATGAGTTAAAACTGAAAGTCTATCCAGTTATCCTGCCATTTTAAAATGTTCTTTTTTCTTACTCTGGAAGAAAATCACAACCACAGGAGGCCTTGACCTGCTAGTTGCATTCCTTGTCTATGCCACTCTTCTAGCAGAAGGGAAATAGACTGGGCTGTAGTACTTGTGGTTTGTCTCTTATTTTGTTTTAATGTCAGGATGGCCAAATAAACATAGATGATAATCTCAGCAGAGGTGTAAGTGATAGAAGGGCTGTGACAAGGTATATTTTACATTTAAATTTTTGTTTGGCTCATGGAATTCTGCACATTTCTTTCAATTTCTTGAGACTAGTATTATCTGCCACAGTAAGATGTAACAAAACAAAACTGGATGCCTTGAGTTCTGCAGAATGGGGATGGGGCAATCATGTAGATGTCCATAAAACATCGTGTAACTTCTGACAGGTCACTGGTGCTGGCTGAAAATGAGCAAGTCCAAAGCAGTGTGTGGCTTTGGAAACATGTCCAGCTGAGAGTCTCTTCTGCCATGACTGCATTTCAAAGGGAACAGAGGAGCAACTACAGCTGAGGTCTGAGCATGCACTGCTGAGTTGACAGATGTGCACTTGCCACATGCCCACGGTCCTTCACAAACCTCACAGATTGCTAAAGGGTAAATAAGAAAACATCTGGAAGCCAAATCAAACATATTGGGAGAGTGACTCCTCATGAAGCATTTGGCCACAAACTCTGTTTGCATTGTGGTGCCTTAATTTATTCACAAACAACTGCAGTCTAATTGTTTTGTCACATGAAAAGGTTTCCTGACCTCACTGCCACCTGCAGAAGTGACAGAAGGGCTGGATTCCCCCCTTTCACTGTCTCACCAGCTACAGGCCTTTGTAACAGCATCCTTCAAAACTAGTAAGTCATGTTTTGGCAAAAGCAATTAGCAATTTTGTAAGCTATCCCATGAGGATTCAGCATTCACCTCTAGGTCCCACCATCTCAAGAATGAAATATTGGAAACAACAGTGAACACGACAGCGTGGCTTTTCCTTGGCATAAAAAATAACACTCCTGTATCACATGCAGATCTTGAGATTGTTCTTTAATTTATAATTTAAAATCATACAGCTACTTTAAGCCCAGGGCAAGGATACTTTGTTCACGCTAAATAAAGTGATCCTTCTTTATAAAAAACTATATTGAGTTTGGCTATTGAAAAACAGTTTTTTATATGAAAAATGTCTAACAAGAAAATGAAATAGAACAAATTTAAGCAATTGATTCATTTATCTGTGCCCAGGTCAAGGTGTAAACAGGAAAGGAAAAAAAAATTTAATTGAATATATAATTGAAGTGTTCACAATATATTATTATTATTGTTATCAATATCTGCATTTTTATTATATTCAGACATATTTGTAACAATGAAATGTTAACGATATGTGCAGTGTCTTGAATTTAACTCCTTAAGGAGAAAAACTTTTCTTTGGAAAGTCCTTTCATTAAAGAGGAGAATAAAGGGGAGAGAAAAGAGGATATGTGGGGATATGAGAGTTTAAAAGGTAAAGCTGATAATCTGACTCATTTTATCAATAGGGAAGAAAGAGCTTTAAAGATTATAATCAGCATTGATGCATCCCACAAGATATTTGGTAGAAAAAACATTATGAAAGTACAAGCCAGGTTAAAAAAACCAAAAAAACCACCAAAAATGCATCCTAATAGTGAACTGATGCAGGAGAAAAAATCTCTGAATTTTGTAAGATCTCAGTTTTGCAACTTGTTCAGTATTCTGTGCAGAAATAAATTTCAGAAATAGTTTACTTCAAACTGGCCTTTAATATAATTAATTTAAAACACTTCGCAAGAAATCTTTTGATAGGTTGTGGGTTTTTTAGTACAAACTATGACTTGTCAAAGGGACTAAAAAAGAATTGCAATAAATGCCACTTCATGCGTCTACTAATAAAGAATGCCAATATTGCATTTAAAATGTGTCAGAAATTTACAAATTCAAAGATCTAGCTCAATGCTAATTTTGACATGAACCTCTAGAAGATGTTTTACTGTATTATATTGTTATTTACAATGATAAATTATTTCTGTCACCTAAACTATACAGCAGTGATTTTTAGAAAATATGACAGGTATTAATGACTGTAAGACAATTTCAAGTATTTGGAAATATTCATTTCCAGCATGAGTAAATATCACTTTCTTGTATGTACCATATACTGTATGTTGGAACCAGTGGCAAGAAAACTAATAAGGAAATGGGTCACTTCTTCCACCTGATAAGTCAGAAAGATGTTGAAGAGCTATTGTAAGACAGCAGCCTGATTTGTTCTGAGTTTGTGTTTTGGGAATTACTGGAAAAAAATGTGGAAACGCCTGTAGGTAATTCTATTGAGGTCTATTTCCAGTTGGTTGGTTATGGATTTATTTCCTAGATAGTGATTCTCCATGAATTCATTTAAGCAGTCCACAAGGACCTGGCTATTCTCTAAATATTCCCTTCACATGACAGTTGCATTCATCTGTGTATATATATTTGTGCTGATGCTCCTGTCACTGAATTGCTCTGCACTGGTCAGTTGTCATTGACAGCCTCTTTCCAAGCTGTGGAATCAGGTCCTGCTGATCTTGTGATAGAATTAAGTCTACACATGCAGTAGCTCTCAGCAGTATGTGCAGAGACCTCCAGCTCATGTCATACACTTTATGCAGTTTCCACCTTCTTCAAGGGCATTAGCAGAGAGTGCCAACAGGTACATGGAATTTGGTACCAGTGCTCAAGGCTGTGACCATTCCAATCTTCTCTCTTAAAGTAGAGAGTCTCTTAAAGTAGTAGTCTCATTTGCCTTCTGAAGCAAATGCATTAATTAAGGGTCCAGAAAGGAAGACAGAAAATTCTACTTAATTTCTTCCTCCCATGATCACAGTGGAAGTCTCACAGCCTGTGCTGATCATTTTGCAAGGCATTCTCATGAGATACAGCCCTGTGCACGCAGTTCTCTGTTCTTCCACTTTTTCAATTGAAAGAGAGGAGATTCTTCATCTTTATAGGTTTTTTCCCAGGAAATACAGCCAACTCTGAAATTTCCCAAGACTACTCCCATGGACTTGACCTAGAGTGTGTCCTTCAGAGCAGCTCAGAGACCTCGCAGTCCCTCTGGTCCCAGGTGATGTGAAAACCATCAGCTGTGTTTTGGCACAGCCAGCTCTGTTCAATGTGGGATGTGGAAGCCTTGCTGGCAGCCTTGGGGTACATTCCTTGCCAGCTTAGAGAGCTGTGTAACAGTGTCATTCTGCTGCTCTCACATTGCTCAATTTTCTTTCTCAAATGTCCACCTTGCTAACGTGTTAGACTGTTTTTCTTTTCTTCACAAAAGACAGCATTTGGCAAGATGTCCAGTGGTTTTTGCAGATATCCTGGAATGAAAGCTCTACTTTTTCTCTGTACATGACATATGCCATGAAGACAACTGCTCTTCCTGCTGCATCTCTTTGCTTCTGTGGTACCTTCACTTAATATAAGTGAAAGATAGTCACACAATAAAAGGAGCACTGCTGCATTGTTTTAGAAAGCTCATTATGAAAGTAGACTGTGCAGCTAAAAATTGTTTTGTGGGTTCACTACATATATTTGATGGTATAATGTGTAAGATTAATACTGCTACAAAAATAGGACATCCTGAGCTTAAAAAAAAAAAAAAATCAATAGCCTGTAAGGTTGGGGTTTTTTCACATTTTATATGACTGTTTTAACACTTATGTTTTTCTTTCTTACCAATCTGAAATTTTCCCTGTTGTCTCCAGAAGAGATGGAATGGAAATAAGTGTGGAGGAGAATTGTGGAGAACATTTAATTTTTTCATTACTATTTTTAGGACAAATCATTCTTAAAAAGGAAAGTGTACTTAAATCCACATTCTTACAAGAAAGTGACAATATTTTCAGAGAAGAGCATTACTGAGAGTAAACCATATGCACAAGTTTTATTACCAAAACAGTCTTTAATATTTTACTTCTTATATATATTCATACACATGGTTACAACATGGGCAAATGATAATATAGAGTAAAATATAAATATTATGCTATTGAATATATTTCTGTGTGTCTTCAAATTGCTTAAAAATCATATCCATGGTCTTCTGGGGGGCTTTTAAATGTTATGTTTCGTCACAAAAAATCATCAATGACATTTCAAACACAGAGAAGTTAATGAATTTTAAACAAATTTGAAAGAGAAACAATTGAGTCACAGCATGTGGTCTCATATTGAGAACATGTTCTCAGGCTTCGTCCTCTCACAGGTCTGTTTGGAAAAATCCTGTGCAAGAAAGCTGTAAAATAGTCAAAGATCACCTCCTCCATTTTCAAGAGTAGTTCATGGCAATGAATATGAAATTAGGCAAAAATGTCTCAAGGCCTTTATGGATGAACAGAGCTCATAGCCAAACTCAGAGACAAGAAACCATACAAAGTGAGGAAACAAGGATATGGGATATGGGAGAAACACAGAAACATTCTCTGAGCACTCAGGGATGAAGTCAGAAAAATTAAGTCCAAGGGATGTTAAATATGGCCAGGGATGTCAATGCCAAAAAAGCCTTCTACCTGTACATGGGTGAAAGAAGGGAGATTGAGGAAGATGCCGTCCCATTGCTTAACAAGACATTGTCTAACTTATCCTTAGACAGGATAGAGAAAAGACTGATTTACCAAATGTCAGATCATCTCAGGTTCCAGAGGCCACAGCAAAGCTGGACCAATGAAAATTTATCTTTAGTGAAAAGGGTGAGGTCAGGGAATGCTCATGAGAACTGGACATACACGAGTCTGTGGGCCCTGATGGGGTGAACTTACCTGTGCTGATGGAGCTCTCACAGACCACTGCAAGGCCACTGTGGATAATCTTTGCTCAGTTATGCTCATCATTTCATTCAACATGCAGTATGAAACCAAGGTGCTGGGTATGATGGTGTCACACAGGCAAGCACAGTTTGTGCTGAGCCTGCACAGACGATGGGATCTGATGGCCCTCAGGCTGAACAAAATCTTCCATTCCCAAAGATGTGTCTGAGCTACTTGTGAGGGGTGCCCCAGTGCTCAGGGTACCCCACTGCCCAGCAGGACTCACACACAGCCCTTTCTGCACCTTGGGTTTAAATGCACGTTTGCTACCAAGTTTCTTTTGCTGTTTTTTAATCAGGAAGGTAGAGTGTAAATCCAGGGTACTACCTTAAAATGAGCAAAACTAGAGAAACCATAAAAAGGCTTCAAAAACAAAAGGAATTGTTTTTCAAAGATTGCAGACTGTTTTATAAGAACTGCATAGAGCTTCTCAGTAAATGTCGTAATAAAGGTTCATTGATTAAAAGAAATTGGTTCTATTGCTCATAATAGCATCTCATTGATTGAAAGGCATTGCCTGGAATGGTTTCCTCCAAAGCAGCATCTGTTATGTATTAACCTTTCAGCCTTCAGAATCATGGGATATGAATTTCTTGCTCAAACTACTGGTCAGATGACCCATCCATGACATTTAATAAATTGCAACTATGCACATAGACTGAGGATTTCATAAAAACAGGGAAAAACACATTATAAGAAAGGCACAGTTTTCATGATGCATGGTATAACGGAGTTCTTTATGTTAAAAAACCAAAATTGTCTAAACTCAGAGTGTAAATTCTATCTTATTAAAAGCATAAAACAAAGTTTAGGATAATCATCCAGCCTTTAATGGTAAACAGCAATGTAATGATTGAACATTGAATGAAAGAAAATCTGTCATGTCTAGTTTGTCAGGAAAAACTATACAAGGACAAGGCAGCTTTGATTTAATCTTTGAACTAGTTAAAATGAATGTAGTTACCTATCACATTGACATTAGCCATAGCGTGTGTAAATGATTATAGAAATACAGTCATGATTTTCTCTTTCTTTTGCTATTATTTAAAAAAATCTTTTAAAAGCAGTGCAGTTTATTGTTATCAGATTTCATGAAAGAAAATTTATCTAATAAAACCATAATCAGGGTTAGTTTTATTAAAGAAATTTGATTGTTTTCAGTTAATGTCTAAAATACGTTTTACACATTTGTTTTTCATTTTGCATTTCTTAGATTGGGATCTAAATTATCTGTTCTGGAAATGAAATATAGTGTGAAGAGTAAGATTTTATTGTTAAGTCTAATTAGTTTCTTATATAATGAGACATAGTTCAAAGCAGTTCACTGACTGTCCTGCTGTACAGCTCTGGCATAAGCAATAATTTAACCCTTAAAGATTTAAAGATATTTGTATTTGTGAATTTACAGTACAATATCTAGCACAAAACTATGTATCAAACTATTTGATAAAATAATTTATTAAAAATTAAGGCTTAAGCAGTCTTCCAGGGGTTCCAGTTCAGGAGTTAAATGTAGTCTTACTTCAATAATGCTAAACAGTACACAGACATATGGGTTTTAAGCAGTTCACAGATCAGCAGTGTCTGAGTCACACAAGAAGGAAAACCAACATTGTGCTGTTAATGTGCTTTGGTGCCAATTTCATGGCTAATACTACCAGTGTGGACTATAAGTAAAAGCAGGAAAAACTAAGAAGAAAAAAAGAAATATCTAAACCCAACAGTACACAGCAAATCTGAGAATATGAGAAATTAAAAGGATGCTGAATAAGGAAGTGGGAGGCATAAAAGTAGTGAAGGACTAATATATCCTCAAAGAGGGTCAGTCAGTGCAACTTCTGGTCAAGCAGATTATCTGTGTGCAGCATAGCACAGAAACAGGTACTACCCAGGAGCATATCCAAGGCTCTAGATGGAAGCACCAGGGTGCTGAGCTCTTATAAAATCCCAAAGTATAAGGCCCAGATAGGCAGCAGTATTTATATTCTTAAAGTGAGATGTGCACTGCTAAATCCAATTTCATCAGTCTAACCCCAGTACTCAAGTCCAAGTTAATGACAGACATCCAAACTCATCAATGCCCACTTTACACATGAAAATTTTATCAGTGCTCAGGGGTGTTCTCTGTACCTAAAATTGTGTCCTGAAAACTCTGAAAAATGTGATCATTGTAATAAGTTAGTAATCACATAGAAATTAGATATTTCTCTTACAAAGTCCTCTAAGGATTCTGTCCTGGATTTGAGCTTAGAGACACCCATCACAAATCTGAAGATTCAAGTTCCCCAACAAAAGCAATTGCAGTGGCAATATCTTCTAACCTACAGTAAAGAAGGAACAAGCTTGAAGAAAATGTTGTTGCTTCCCACATTTCATAACTGTGCAGTGAGGAGCAACAGATTCTTTATTGCCCCCTTCTTTTTGAGGTTCAAGTCAACACACCTCAGCTGTGAAGAATATTGCTAAAAGCTACCAGCCTGTCACAAGTGTCTTACTGTAATATGTGAGAATCATGTGAACAAATCAGGTTGTTCAATACACATTTTCTACATGTGTGTCAGGTGGAAAAATAGAAACTTTGAAAGTGTATTTTCTTCCTATCAGTGAAAAAAAAAAAAAAGCACTTGCTGATTATAAAGCTTGAGCTTTCTTTTAACTGCAGGTTATCATTAAAAAGAAAAGAAGTAAAAAAATGTAAAGTTCAACTGTTGGGTAATATACAACATCCCAAAGTAAGTTTTTCACTTACTTAGATTATTTCTTTATTATTTTCACCTTGTTTCCAGACTGAGTGTGTCATATATCAGCTTTCAAATTCTGGATCTTTTAATACTTTCTTTTCTGCTAGATTAAAAATTAATCTACTATCTAAAATACTTTTCCTGTAGCATACGATGAAGACAGCTCTTAATCTCTTAGATAAATTAAACAGAAGCAGAATTTCTGTATTTTATAGCAGACTTTCCAGACCTTGAGCATTCTTGTAGGTCATTTCCTTGCTGCATTCCAATTTGTTAACATAATCTTTGAAGTGTGGATTCCAGAACAAAGAACTATATTACACTGACAACTTGATGACTGCACCATAATGGGCCATTGAGAGACATTCAGGTAATATCATTATGGGTATGAGATGCATATTGAAAAAAAGAAGTAGAAGAATGGTGAAATTCTTGCTAAGAACTGGATCAAAGGCTAAATTGTGTATAGATTGCAGTAGTTTGGAGGTGTAACAAAGACTTGGGTTTTCTGTTGTTGCTTTACAACTTAAACAATAAATAACACCTAAATAATAAAAAAGAATCCCTTAGAATCATTAACAACTGGCAGATTTTTGTGACTTTTATGTTCTACTGAGAGAGTTTACCAAAGAAAGAAAACTTTCAACAGAGGGTTGCAAGTAGTCTGTCCTTGTTTCTCAGTGTAGGGTGATAACAATAAATGATAGAAACAGACTTTCTGGAGAAACTCATATCTGGGAGGAAATGTAACCAGAATATTTTTTTTTTGTGTGTCTGTCTATGTAACTGATAAAATTGGTCTGTTACTAAAATATATTTGTATACCAAAAGAACACATTTTTCTGTCTTTTTGTAACTTTTAATAAAAACTTACAGACATTTTTAACTCACATCTATGTGAGATATCTCATATGATGTTATAAATCCATTAATCTGCCTGAATACTCCTAAATATATGATTGCTGTTGTATTTGTTGTTTTCTTTGGGTTTTTGTGATCTTTTTATCCAACTGTAGGCAATATTTTTAACATATATAGTTTTTCTTAAATTCATAATTTTTATTCTACTTGCAAGATTAATCCTTGGGGTTAGGCAATTAATCTTCTACTCACTCAGAAATATGAAGAAAATAAAACCTTTAACTTTCAAGCTAAAATAATCTAGTTGCATTAAGCCACTGTGCCCTCTTCTCTTTAAATCTATGTGGGGACTGGGGAGTGGCAAAAGGTACTACTGGCACATTTTGTTTCTTCTTTTTTGGCAGGAACAGGATTATTTTCTCTGGATACCTTAATATTACTAAATTACCTTAACATATCTAAAAGATAATATTTTAAAATCTCTGGAATCATAACCTTAATTTACTTCTCTGTAATTCCAGCCTGACATCCAGAACATGACAATCAGTGGAACTGACTTTCCTGGTGGTCTTATTTTTAAGGTTACACCAGCTATCGAGACATAATGGTCTAGAAATCAGACATTAATTTAACAAAAGAGAAATACATTATATGGAGAATATAAAATTGAAACTATGTTACATGTTCCTTCATCTTTATTACATTTCCTCTTTATAGCATGCACAGCTGCTTCCAAGGAAGCCAGTGAGAATACTTTCAATGAATGAATGTATGAATGAATAAATTTCAACCATGAAATACCAAATTCTGGGTTTGGTTCTACTGTTAATTGTAACATTCTCATTAAGTTCAAAATTTCTGTTGCCTTGCTGGGCAGAGATCTGTTAAGCTGGTCCTAGATTTTATAGAATGCATAGGATACAAAAATATGATAATAACATATTGGAAATGACACTATGAATTACTTAACTTTGGTTCATATTTCCCTGTATTCTGACACTATATATTAATTTGAACAGGCTGAGATAAGGTGAATTAAGATGACAAGCAGAAGAGGACTTTGGGACCTCCAGAACTGTCAAATAGGAAAAAATTGCTTTCCTCTGATTACATTTTAAGGAACTAACATTATTATCTGGCCCTGAAGTATTGTGGCCATAAAATGATAAAATTATCCAGAAATGCCTCAGAGACATCTGAACGTTCCCAGTTTGAACGGCAATATGCTGAAGAATAAATTTGCATTTTTAGTAGCTTATTTCTACTTTATATATCCCCTAAAGGGCAATGTTGTTCAATATACTTTGTTGAAGCAAAATATGGCTGTTTAGTGTGTTTATTTAACTAGCTAATGCTCATTTGCTTATCTGACACCTAAAGACACTAATGCTACATCGAGCCTTGTGTCACTTGTATATTATTACCTACAGGGAAAAAGAGAGAAATCCTATGGCTTGTTTGAAATCCTCTGGTAGAAGAGTAAAATATCTGATCTTGTGCTGAGACTGGGGCCTCTCCATGTCTTTTCTGCAGCAAGTGCCTTCACCTGCCATCAAAGCCTTTTTCCTTGCAGGGGCACAGCTCGTGCCTTGTTCGTGGAACGATCACCAAGACTGGTCACAGAGTAATCATATGAAACATGCACAGTAAATCCCAGTCTGCAGCACATGGATGAGTATTTTGGGACCTTCCCAGTGCACACACCTTCCCACAAAGGCAACCTGAGCCAGCACAGGCAGACTGGCCCATCTCTGCAGAATGGCACTGGGTATGTTCATATTAATTCCCAGCTCCTCTTCCTTCTGCAGATGAAAAGTAGACAAAATGGATGGTAAAGAAAAACTTTTCTAGGAAACTAATATTGTTAAGTGGTGTCCAGAGGATTCAAGGAAGACTGGGCTATGCTCATCCTTTAAAAGAAAGCAAGCAAGCAGAGATAGTGCCTACCCGAAAGAATTCCTAATAACATCATTAGTGTGTGCAGCATGTGAGCAAAAAGCTCTGGAACAATGCCATTGATGACTACCTTATTAAAATGAGGTAGTCATTTTATTTTTGGGGTAGAATAGCCCTAGGTTTGGCTGCAATTTACCTTTGCAATTTGTGCCCTACAGAAACCTCCATACACACAGGAAAGAATGATTTCCTTAAGCTTATAAAATCTTTACTACGTTATATTATTTCTATTTATAGAGTTTTGTGAAGACTAGTTCATGTTTACCAGGAGAATGAATATACTTGAGAATTCATCTATAGGAGCCTTTAAGTTACAGTGAAGGCATGTAGTTTGTTTTAATATGCTTTTTGCTATATGTGGTATGCTTTTAAATTTATATTCTTAGTATCTTCCACCACAATGAAAAATCTAGGCTGAAACAAGAGAAAGTACTGTCTTTAGTTTCCAACATTTTGCACTTTATGCAAACATGCTGAAGTCCCACAAAATGCTAAGCATAAAAATACTAATGGCAATTGTCATATTAATGGCAATTGTCAGTCAAATAATGTCTGAAACATTCCCAAAATATTTGTTTACACAGAAAGGAAGTATATTTTTCACAGGCATTTATGCTGGTTTTTGTGGGTGGTTTTGTGGGTACCACTGGGATGTAGATAATTTTCTTTACATATGGTGCTGTGTTTTGGATTTGAGCTGGAAACAGTATTGAGGTTATAGAATGTTTTTGTTATTTCTGAGCAGGGCTTACCCAGAGCCAAGGCCTTTTCTGCCTCTCACCCACCCCACCAGAGAGAAGCCTGGTGCCTCAGGAGCCTAGGAGGTGACACAACTGGGACAGCTGACTCCACCTGACCCAAGATAGGTGTCCCACACCATATGGTGTCGTGGTCTGTGTGTAAAGTTGTGGGGAGAAGAAGGAAAGATGGGAACATTTGGACTGATGGCATTTGTCTTCCCAAGTCACAACTGCATGTGATGGGGCCCTGTTGTCCTGGAGATGGCTGAACATCTGCCTGACAATGGAAAGTGGTGAATGAATTCCTTATTTTGTTTTGCTTGTGTGCAGCTTTTGCCTCACCTACTAAAATGTCTTTATCTCAATCCATGAGTTTTCTCACTTTCATTCTTCCAATTGTCTCTCCCATCCTTTGGGGGAGAGGGGTGAGTGAGTGGCTGGCTTTATGAGGCTTAGCTGCCAGCTGGGCTGAATCACAGCAGCATCTGTGAATACTTAAAAACTTATCCCAACATAGTTACCCTATTCTCACATTTTCTCTTTTTTATTGTTTTTGTGGAGAAAGAACATTTCCCATATTTTTTATTCCTTCAGATTACTCATTTTGGCACACAGAAAGACAAACCATCAAGAACTGTTACCAGGAAATACCTGTTCCACTTAACATTTTCTGGGTTTCAACCTATTTATTACCCAGATCTGCTGCCCCCTGGAACTTCAATGAAACACAATGCACTTCACTGCAGTGATCGTGTAGGAGATTTTGAAGTGCATTGTTCTAGATAGCTCTAATCTTCCAAGTCCTTCATGTCCACTTAGCAGACATATCCTCCAGGATTTCTCTTTATGTTTCACAGATGTTGGATGAAATGAAGCAGACAATACATGGAGCACATAATGATGTGTCTTGACATATGGCAAAACCACTTCCACATCCCAACACCACTTCCACTCTTCCAAAGTACATATCAGTGACACTTTAAAGTCCTTAGGGTGAGGTTAAATGTTGCCTTTCCCTTGGCCATCAGCCCAGTAAAAGGCTCCAAAATGCATGGAAGCAGGGAGCAAACTGGACCTTCAAAAATGATTGATGGACCTCACAACTGGTCCCCTTGTCTACAAGGCAAAAGTATTTCCTTTCTGATTCCAGAAAGCAGACAGAAGGGTGACAGTAAACTGATCATATATAGCTCTTTGGAATGTAAAGATCAGTGTTTGAACAGAGTTCCCCAGAATTCTTCCATAAGTGATGACCTGCCACATGATGAGTTTAATGCCCAGGGCATGGGAAGAGGATCAGACAGGCAGAGTACCTGTTTTTTTATGTGTGAGGGGATGTGCTCAATATACTTGCTGTGGCCTTACAACTTCATGCAGGGTACAATCTTCTTTATATTTCCAGTATTCTATATGGTATGTACAATGCTGCCAGGCTAATGGATACTTGGAAAGGACTACTGAAGTATATGACTTTTTTACTGTCAGTTGAAGTCTCCCTGGTCTGCTGGTTAATTGTTTGTGGTAGGCTGTACATGGTGTATTACCATGAAAAGATATAATGGTAGCTGAATTTGAAAAAAAAAAAAAACAAAACACCAATACATGTGGATGTACCAATTTCAAAGGAAATCCACCTTAAGACTGCATTACAGTGGTAGTAGGAGTTTTCAGTTCAATAACATTAAATCAATGCAATTAGAGAGAACAAACTGGATCAATGTGACATCTTGGAGAAAACGTGGCCTTATTGTTCATTGCTGGAAAAAATCCTTTTGAAAGAACTATGCATTTAACTATTCATAAAAGGAAAAATATATAATTGGGTAAAAAATTCATGCCTTTTATTCTTTACCTAAAAGATTATTAATAATTGGTGTGGCTATCATATAAACACTCTCAGAGCTTGCCATATGTTAATGCCAGCAATGCTAATTTTATTCAGAATGAATTGGCATCAGAATAAATACAGGAGAAAATATATGGTATTTTTGCAACAAATAATTGCACATAATTTCATCACACTACTCTTCTTCTCCTTCCTATAAAACCATTTTTAAACATCTCCTTTCAAATGCAGATTCTAACTACTTCTTACCACTACATGCAGTTTTTTTCATTAATAATTTGCAAAATATAATGTCCAATTTTTTTTGTGTTTGGACTGACATATTTAAAAAAAAAAACCCACTCCAGTAATTGTTGTAAAAATAGTATTGCCCAGGCAGTTTTAACCTCTGAAGACTTCATTTAGCAACTGTTTGTTCTTGCCTGTTCAACATGAAATTTCTGCCCAAAGGAATAATTCTCTTTGGAAATAAGCCTGGATTCAGATTCCTTAGCTTTAGACACTTAAGTGCAGGTAAAAGCACCTATTTTCCATCAGGGTCTTGTGCAGAAGACAAACTGTTAGAGAAAATATCTCTCCTGAGCACTGTGTATGCCTGTGTTCACATCCTGCATCTCTTCAGACAGCTTAATTGGATTGCTACCGATGCTTTTTGTAAACACACCAGAGCATCACCTGACCTGGAGATGACCTTTTTTTTTTTTTATGTAAGAAACCTGGAAAGCCCAGACTTCACCTTTTTGATTCACTTTTTGACTAAGCTGAGGCTAAAAGCAATTCCAAGTTTAATTTGATTGATAATTAGGTTTATGAGTCCATTCTGAGACGTCCAGGATGTAGCTAGGGTAAACCTGTCATTCCTGTTTTACAGGTGGCCCAAACCCTTTGTGGGTACAAACTCTAATTTCACTCTAGTAACTAAAAAGAGGGCTGTCTCATCAGATATGGTGTCTCATGAGAATATGATCATTACCATCAGGACAGAAAGAGGAGATAGAAGCAATTAGACTCACACTGGACATTCCCCTGCCTGCACAGAGGAAGGGCTTTTACTGAGGCATTCCCTGAATGTACATTTGTGCCTATGTAATACATAGACAGAAAACACAGATAAACTTGTAGTAGAGAAGAGCAATGGAAAGAAATTAATTCCTGCTTTTTGTTCCCAGCAAGCTGACTGTAGAGATGGAGCCTGTATTTTTGGACAAAAGAGGACAAAGGGAGCAAAAAGAAGAGAAATAATAAACAAAAATAATGGCAAGAGAAATTCCAGTAAGATATAATAAAAAAGTCACATCATGCAATGGTGAAACACTGAAACAGGTTGATCTCTTCAACCTAGAAGACTCATAACTCTGTTGGATACATCCCTGAGCCTTTTCATCTAACCTGAGCCCAGCCCTACTTTGGACTGAGGACTCCAGACTTTCTGTTCAACCTATCCAATGATGTCATAGATGTTTTCCACCCCTGAAAGATGGCACAGATATAATCTACTTATAGGAGAAGATTGCAGCATCTACAACAGCAGCTGCAGCACTCTGCTTCCTGCTGCTTCTAAACACTATGACATACAGAACACACCACAGGACAGTTTGCCACAGGATTCAAAGGTTTATAATCCTTTATCATCACTGTTTTTGATGTATCTGGCATCCCTTGTGACAGGACAGAAAAAAATCTGTTTGTCATTGTGCATAATTTCTATCAAAATTTGTGTGCATTCAGACTTTTGTACGCCTTTTAGAGAGAAGGAATTGTAGAGAATGCCATTCAGCATTTCTCTAGATTTAAGTTGCAAGGTGCCATAGCATTGTTGTTCAGGCATGTTATGCTCTTGAATAAGCTTGCAGCACATTTGAGCATGATTAGAAAGGTAGTTTATGATATTCAGCACAGAATAAAACAGATTATGAATTCTGTCCAGAAACAGTTGCTATACTGGCTTTCTCCCAATACTATTTAAAATCCATTATCTAGCTGCTGGCTCCAACTTCTGTGTTTTGTTGTTTGGTGGGGTTTTTTTCCTAGCACTCTTTTGAGAATAATTTAAAAGAACTTCTGCTGCAGAGGCTGTAGCTGTTTCAGAAATGCTTCATAAAAACCATTGCATCTGCTGATGAAAGTGGGGCTGTGTAGTGATACCATGCAATACTGTTGAGGGGGATATACTGGGAGTGTAAAGATGAAGTCTTCTGAATTTTGCATTTAAAATAAAATTATAAATTTTCTTTAAGGATGGCAATATCCTTCATATGAAATTCTTAGGAATCTTAAAGCTGTGCTTTCATTTGTAACTGCATAAAGTTTCAACGAAATATCAATTCCTACTAATCCAATAAAAGCTGTTAAATTCTAGTAAGATGACATAATCTGATTTTACTTTAAAAGTCATGCAACATAAACAAGTATGGCCAGAAATAATATACTGAATACAGTAGACTAGTAGCCCTGATTTATAGCAGTTGATATTCTGGGAATGTCCTTACACACCTCTTCCTTTTTGCTGACCCCTGAAGATACACTTATAAAAAGAAGAGCAAATACTGCATGTTCTTTGCTTAACTTCACGTCAGAAGGATTAGAATTCCTAACTGACCTGAGCAAAACCTGTGTAGGTATAAATCTTTAATTTTCATTTACTCTTTGGCTAAGGCCCATAAAATTACCAAGTGTTTTGCAACCTAATAGATTTCAGAATGCTATTTGGTTTGGTTGATCAAATTAAGTTAAATGAAAGGACAAATACCTATAACCAATTAAAATACAATTTCAGAATTAAAGAAATTGATGTTTATTTAAATCTTATGAAGATATGGACATAATGTGCAAATACATGACATTTAGTAAAGCTGGAAGAGTGTAATGTTGTCTATTTTGGGAAACATATAGGTCTAAAGGTGTACATGATTGTACAACAGTTGACAGGTTCTAGATATGTTTAATACCATGTTGATTTACCTGAGCTAGATTTCTGACTACTGTTTACCTTACTCTCTATTTTCAATTTAAATTTTACATGTAGGAATGTAAGGACATTGAAACAACAAGCAGGGTTGTTTAAAGCAATAAATATATTTGGCAAGGACACACCACGGACCACTACAGTCTTGATTTTGCAAGGAATGCAACATCTGGATGTTTTCTTTCATTCTTGTTGCCAGCTCCTGCCACACAATGTCAATGCTGTACACATGGATATCAATCAGCTCCTCCATCTCAATCAACTAAATTCCCACCTTCAAAATCTGAAGAAACAATGGCATAAACCTGGAGGAAAATTATCAAAATATCATCTATTTACCTGGCTGTACACAGTTCTTTATAGATCATGATGGAGAACAAAGAGAAACATAGATATTCCACATTGTCAAAGTCTTGCTGTTTGTTTAAAAGCCATTAATTGTTAAATGCTCAGTGCAGTGGCTGTTGCAAAAAAATATTTTCAACTAATGTTTAAATAAATGTATATAATATTCCAATAATAAAAGGCTAATATTTACCTATCTGGAGTAAAATATTTTCTTTTACAGCCTACTCAGGCCTAACATACAGCAGGCAGTCTGTAACCATAGCAATCAGCTGTATTGACAAAGAACCCAGCTAGGCTAAGCAAAAAGGAATTGCAGAGCAAGGAAAGATCAAATTAGTGCAGCTGTGCATGCTATGGACAACATGAGGATATTGGCTCCTGTTGACTGGAGATGCTCAAACAGTGAAAGATATTTCAGCAGATGTTAGCTAAACATTAGAAATTGCTTGATTTCAACTCTGTTCACTTTTGCTGCAGAGCTTTGGGATTTGCTTGAATTTCTTGAAACTTTTTACTTGCATATCAACCTGCATAACAAGTTTGAGTATTATAAGCATTTATATAGAAAATGTAGGCTAGATGGTGAGTTAATGTACAGATCATATTTATGGAAAAAGGATCTCCAAATGATGTTAGGAACTAAACATAGCAAAGATAACCAATCACATCTATAGAAACTGGCTCAGGTATGACCTGGCAGTAACTTGAGATGGTATCCCCCTCTGAGGCTATGAAACATTAAGCACAATTGAACAAGGACATAAAACTCTGCCTGTTGCTATAATTTTGATCAGTTATAATTAAGTTTGGGAAAAAAAAATCCAACTAGCAGACCCATAAAATGATAATTATAATAGTTTAAGGTGTCAGTGACATTACCAATTTATTTTATTATGGTCATTCTTGCTGTTTCAGTATTAAAATTAAGAATGTGTTGATTTCTGAGCAGCAAATTCCCCAGCTGAAGTGAGATTTTCTGGCAACTGTGTCTTCCAGGCTGGAGGCTTGTTTGTATTCTAGTACAGAAAAAATCAAGTCCTACAGTCTCCTGGTTGACAATTTATGACAAGGATAAACTCTTTCAAGGAGCATCCATCTTTCATCCCAGCATCCATAGCATCTAATAAAAGAAAAATCCAAACCATATTTACTTTCACAAGTAATTAATGCTGTAATTATTTTTGCCAGCAGCTCTGAAGGATCCCAGTTTTAGGCATTATGTTAGGTACATTATGCTACATTACATTAGAAATAAATGTGTAAAGATCCCCAATTAAGCTCTATATATAACTACAATACATTGTAAATGCTGATGACACAAGACACAAGGAACCACCATCACAGACAGTGATTACACACCATCATCTCCTATTATCCAGTAGCAATGGCCTAGTGGGAAGGACTGGCTGACAAAATGTGTAAGACTCAACAACATCTGGAATATTAACAGGATTATTCCTTTTTCTTCTTCCTTCAAGTTATTTAAAATACTTCTTATTTGTGGCAGATTAAAACATGGCTGTTGGCTTTCAGCAGGGAAAAATTCCTCGAGGCCCTTATGTGAGTCTGGCAGAGTGGGAAGAAAACAGGACCCACTTTGACACTACAGACTCTGGACCACACCACATTCTCACAAATATAAACATACAGTGCATCTACCACACCATATGCATTGCAGAGCAGATCCCAAATGCCAAATTACCTGCATCTTTCCATGTGTTTGTGTGCATAAACACACACATGCATGTGCACCTGCAAGCACACACATGGTCACACACATTAGGTGCTCATTCTTTAAATAAGTTTAGAAAGCACAATTTCTATATTGCAGTTGAAATTTTATATAATTACATTTACTTCTTAGTATGAATAAGATGGGAAACAAGACAGGATTCAAAAATCACACCACATATTAGTGAAATTTAATTTAAACAATTAACTTACGATTATATTATATACGCCTGAGTTGCACAGAGATATTTTTTTTTAAAGACAAAAATAAAAAAGAAGGAAAAAAAAACCAAAAACAACCAAAGACAGAATTTTCTAATTGCATATTCCTCGGTTAAGCACAGAAACCATGAGAATATCTTCGGCCTGGAAAGGAAGATAGAAGAGCAAGAGGATTTCCGTCTACATATTTCATTCTAATTTCAGCTTCAGTTTTGCTAAAGGTACATTCTGTAGCATTAAACTTAGGCAAAAATACTGATAACAGTGTTAGGAACTGCAGCCTGGAAATGGCTTACAATGTGAGGAATTACAGCTGGAAGGGGCTCCCTAGATGAACTTATTATTATCAAACGGTTCCTGAATAGAAATTATTTTCTAGCAAACTTCAAAAAATATTTTGCTAGTTTGCCAAAGATTTGAACATAACTGATCAATAATTAATTCACTCCAGACAAGACTGGTTCATGGAGTGTCTCTATTCTGTTAATTTTAGTAGAAGTTCATGTTAATCTTAGCACCTATGACTTCCTGTGACCTTGCACTTTAAAATATCATCTAATAAAAAAGCTCTGCTGGTCTATTTAATGATCTGTTGGCTCTGTAATAGTTAAACCAACCTTAGTTCAAATTCAGCTACCCGTATTTTATTTCTTTTATCTGTGGCTCATCTATCAGGATCAAATTTCAGAATCCCAAGTCTATAGAATCCACAATATAGAAAAAATTAACACAGATAATCTAGAAGAAAGATCTTGACTCACTAAAAGCAATGACAAAACAAATATGGTGTTACACAATATACAGCCATAGATTCAAAATCTGGTAGAGACCACACTGATTCCAGTTTGGAATTTTGCACATCAGGTCACATATTTTCCCCAAACACTTCCCACTCCCACTTCCCACAAGTATAAAGTACATACTTGAGAAAAATACCCTGTTTATATTGTTGCTGGCATGGAGCTGACCAAAATTCTCAAGAAGTGTTTTGTGTGGTTAACAACGTTCACTAAAAACTGCATTAGCATTCTCGTGTTCATTTGCCAGACTTCATTCTCAATCTCATTTTGTCTGTGCAAAGTAGATTGAAGATCCCTCTATTATCAATTTTCTTCTCCTGCACAGGAAGCATACCCTTCAACCTTCTCTCTGGTAAGATAAACAGCCAGAGAGCCTTCCTTCTTTTAGAATAGAGGCAAATTATACAGCCCTTTAGTCACAGCTTTTCTCTGAGCCCTCTTCAGTTTATTAACACCCTTTTTGAATTATGAATAGAGCTGTGGGAAAAGGATCTTTCTCTTCGAAGAAATTCCACACACCTTTATTCATCTGCTTAGACTATTTGCTGACTCGAGTTGGATTCAAAAATATCTCCACTGCCCTCTTCCCTTGTACTGGGCAAATTTCCTGTAAATCACAATTATTTCAGTCAGCTTTGATTATTAAAACCTAAGAAGTGTGCAAAGCTCCCTTTAAAGGACATTGAATACAAACCTCATGTTTTACTCATACTTTCATTTATGTGCTCTTAAGCCCATTTGATACTGAAGTTTCTTGTTGAATCCAGGTTGTTTAGGCTTCCAGAGCTGCTCCTCCTAAGGAGAGAATGTTTTGAGCCCTGCTTCACAACCACTCACTTAGAAAGGAGAAAAAGATTTCTTCAGCCTTAGATATGGACTCACTCACCCGAAAAGCAACATGACTTACCAGGAAGGAAAGTGCATGGAATGTGTGATCTCAGCTTGCACACACAAATGCAGATGCATGTGTTTAAGCATACAGGCTCATAATGGCATTATTCATATTCTGTCAATTTAGTGTAGAGAAAAAGAAATCAAACTTCAGCCATGGAAGTCAATTTTCACATTGAAGAATTAAATATATGCTAAAAAGCAGATTCAGTCTTTTTTGACTGCCAATGAAAATGATAGCTTTAGTCATGGGCTTATAAAATTCCTTGTTATTTAGGTTTTCAAATATTTTCTGCCCCAAAGAAATACTGCCTTTACAAGTACACTTACTTCATAATTATATAACAGTGTTTTTATCAATTTAGGGAATATAATTTCGATTTCCAGACACAAAGGATAGATTACAGAAGATTTTATCAATTTAATTATTTCATTTGCCAAGGATGGAAAACAAGAAAAAGATACTGGGAATCTAGGTTTGAGGAAAAGAGGGTTTTTTTAAATTTACTGCCTATCCTTTATCAAAATGTTTCCTGCTATGTTCAGCTTCTCAACTATAATGAAGCAGACCTTCAGGTGTGCTTCTCTTTGATGCATATTTTCTGCCTTTGATGAATCCCTGTCTAATATATGTTTATCTGTTCAGTGTATCAGAACATTGGAAGCTTTCTTTAGCCTACTCAAGGGGTTGAGCTGCTACATCAGAAACGTTGCAGTGCTCAGCATTGCAATGGCCATGCTGCATTTCTGATATCTGCCTGTACAGAACCAATGTATCACATCTGACTGCCAGGAAGGACAATAAAAGCAAAGACAATCCTGTGCTCACAAATTAAAAGCAATAAGGAGCAAGTCTGTCAAAAACAACATGCATGGCCCCAGTGTAGCCTCCAGGGTCTCCTTTGTCTCAGGCATTGCCAGCAGCTGCAGGTTTTAAGTTCTACTTGTCATCTGATCTACAAACATAGCCTGCATTGCTTAACACCCCTGATCTTTGCCTTCCACATGACAGCACCTGGATACCTCAGAATCCCTGCACACTGTGTTCCTCCTCGTGATATGTATTTCTAAAATGGCTTTAGCTAATAGAGCTGTTTAATTTGCCTCATGGGTTCCCATCTACTCATGCAAATATCTTGGCTCAATCATGCATTTCTTCAGCTAATCACCCAGATGTATACCTGTGGTAAAGTTGTAACAGCCTGGAAAAATCTTCCTACTGAGTAACTTGTCATTAAGCAGGAAATAGCTACAAACCTCAGTTAAATCCCATGTGTAACTTAAAAGCAGGAAACAAATGAGGACAGCCAGGAATGAATTATTTAACAATCTTCAGTCAAGTCAAAAGGTGTCCAAAGCTACCAGATTTCATGCTTCTCATCATTAATACAATTGTTCAAATGCATCAGGGTTAGGGAAGGTTTTGTGAAAGTTGTAATGAGACAATTTGGAAGAAGTAGACTTTGCCCACCTTAAAACACTCAAAGAATATAATTTTAGGAGTATAATGAACTTTTTATTGGACATTTGCTATTACTGTCAGGACTTGAAAATGTATCAAATCATTCCCACAAACAATATGAATATAAGACTGGAGAAAGATAGTTATAGAAATGCTTTGACCTGTCTACTGTGAATGGATTTCATAATTATAAAATGCCCATAGCCACATACTCAATATCAAAAGATATCTCTTTTATATCTCTTTTCACATTCACAGACACATATATATCCATTTCCTCTAGCCTCAGTTAAAGAAACAAATTTATAAGTTATACTAAGTTAAAAGTTAGAAATGGAGTATTAGAATGTCCGATGAAATATTTGCTTTTCTTTGTGCATTTATATAAAGTATAAGATCCCTGTGTTGATGTAATCCCATATACATTAATCAGTGTATTGTCATTTAAGCTCATGTCCTAATATTTCAACCATCAGCTTTTTATACCTGTTTTTTCCTCTACCCTTCTCTACTTCTTTTAAATAAGCTTTCCTGCATCATTTTTGCCATAAGCTGGTCAGAAAGACTTTCATGCAGAAATGTTGCTAAAAATGTGGATTCTGCATTTTGTATGGATACTGTTATGTTGCTGCTCAGTCCACTCAGCAATAGCTGGAGGTTTCAAAGAATGCAGCAGAGTAAAGGGAGGAAGCCATAGGTCTACAGCAAAACTGCTTTGTACATAATCTTCCATAATTTCCAATCTCTTCTACTTTACTTATAGTATTCAACATTTAATCCAGAAAATGCAGAATTTTGTATTAATATCTTTCAGAGATTTCATAAGTCATTGTCTACTTTCAAGGTTAGAAAAATGTTATCTTGGGTAAAATCTCAGACTTCCTAACACATTTTTGTTGCTTGTCTACACTGCTAGTTCCCACCTACTTACCACTCTTTCACATGGTCCATTAGGCATTCTGTTGGATGCCTTGTGATAAACAGCAGTGAAATTTATCAATCTGTTTTATAAAGAAATGTATAATACAGAAATATCTCCTGGTTTCTTTATGTTTTTTTTCCTTCTTTATTCCCTTTGCATAAAAAAATTTCCTAATTATTTCGCCATGATTATTATAGTAGAATAGTAAACACATGCCAATGGCATGGTGTCTCATTTTATCAGTATTATAAAATACCAACTAACAGTGAGTAATAAAGAAGCGTTCAAAAAATTGACAGAGTTCAGTGGTCAATTTATTTACAAAAAATGTTAATACTACTGACCTGTGGTGTAAGAAAGAAATCTGTACATGTCTAAGAAAAATGCAATATTAAATGCAGCAATTTCCTCTTGGAAAGTGCACATTTTTCTGTTGTTGTTTTGTGAACTTTGTCCTTCCAGCTGTATGTTTTATATAGCTTTTGCCTTGGAACTCCCTTGTTTCAATCCCCTAAAACTGTCAAGTGTGACTCCACCTGGTTTATTGTTCCCATAAATTCATATGAAACTAGTAGCTAAATCCAATTTGTGTCATTCTGTCTCTCTTTGTAGCCTATTCTAAATCTCCCAGCATGTTTCACAAAAGTAGAATCCTATTAAGGCCAAATAACCACCACTGTATTTTATTCCATGGTTATTACAGTCCTGCTACTGTCACAGCTCTTAAAGACTCTTGTCTCTCCATGAATCTATGATGGTCAAAACCTGAAAATCTCATTACTACCTTTCTTTTCTGTTTTTCTCCATGTGATATCCCTTTCTCCTATACTATTTTTTAAATTAACTTAGATGTTGTCTGTTTAAGCTCAATACTTTGTTGGATTTGACAACATGTAAAGTGCTACAGGTTAACATGAAAAAACTGTAAACTTCAGATAAGCTTGGCCCATGAAGCTGATGTTTCTGTAGTTTTACTGAAGTTCTTTGCTTTCAAAGGAAGGAAGGAAGGAAGGAAGGAAGGAAGGAAGGAAGGAAGCATGGAAGCATGGAAGCGTGGAAGGGAGGAAGGGAGGAAGGGAGGAAGGGAGGAAGGGAGGAAGGGAGGAAGGGAGGAAGGAAAACCAAACTCTTAGGTCCATTGTAGAATATATTTCTAGAAGACATCTTCTGTAGGAGACAGGATACAAGATTCAGCCTGAGAAGGATTTTGTTTTGGCCTCTGGGGAAGGTTATTTATTAAGCTATTTTTAGATCTCAGAGAAGACCACAGCCAGATGAAGTAAAAAACAACAGAATAACAGCCCTTATTCTTCTCAAATATCTAGCAAAGCACCTCACAGCACATCCTACAGTTAATAGTAATAATAATAATACAGCTGCCCCAGAAGCCAAGGATTTTCTAGCAATTTTGTACACTGACAAAAAGTATATTTCTCACGTGTATTATTGTCAAAGTTTGCATTTATCTTTTATAATTACATACATACATTTATATTAGTGTACATGTGTAGGTAGAAAATTTCACATTGGCTAGAAATATAATTTCAATCAAAAAAAACCCCAAATATTTTAAAAAACTTGCAGTTGTGAACCATTCTTTACTCCTTTTGCAACGATATCTCTTCCTGCCTCATACTTGTGCTTTTTCATCGTTGCATTTTTATTTGTATTACTTTCATGAGCTTTAATCACCAGCAAAGAGAAAACCAGAATCTCCAATTCTTCTCAGATGTATTACAGTCTGCAGCTCTGGACTGTCTCTTTATGTTATAATCCTTCACAGTTATATCCTTAGATAGACTTTACTTCAGTTTTATTCTAGTTTTTGTTGTTATCCTCTTTGGAATTTCTTACATTTCAGTGTGCTGAGGAGGAGGCCTTTTCTTTTCAGACTAAGATAATGTGATTTCAGAAATCTGTTTCATTTCTTCACATCAAAGGAATCTCCATTTCATTCAGCATATTTTCTACTAAACAATTGCTGCTTCCTTTTGTTGGTATTATATGTGCTTGATTTGTTAAAAGGGATATTTAATTATACATTAAATGGATCTTCATTCCTTCCTGTAACCTGACTTTTCGTGATTAATTTGCAGGCAAATAGAATTAGCAACTACCTCGCTGTTCCTTTTTACTTTCCTCCCATCTTCCATTGTCAGGAGATTAATTCAAAACAAATGGCTTTACAAAGATGTTACTTTGTAAATATCTTAAACTACATTGACACCCATAAGACGCTTTAAAAACTGTAATCATGTGGGACTGTAAAGATTTTCTTGATTTTATGGTCAGATTTTTGTCCCCGTTTTCTATTGGTCTTTTGCATGTATTAAGACTACGCCAAAGCCAGTGGTTTTGGGAACTTACTGCAGTACACAGAAGTAAAGGATAATGGTTATAATTAGGAGTATTTGAGAAGTTTCACTGGTAATGAAAGGGTAATGGTGGGTAAAATTTTAGACCTTTAGTAAAATCCAACCAAAACTATTTCCAACTATTTCCAACCAAAACTATTCTATGATTCCTTGATTTTTTGCATGAATGTTTGAAATATCTTAGTAAGTTCATGCAGAGTCCACAGGGGAAGATATGTACTGGGCCAACACAGAAATTAAGCACTTTCTGCAATCACTACATCTAGTCAACTTTTCAGAAGTTTTCTACAGTAAAAGATGTTTTCTACAGTATGAAATGGCAATTTACACAGTGGTGTGCTGGTCCATGGTTCTTGTAGCAACAATGGTGATACGCTGAAAAACGCCGTCAAAAATATTGAGTGACAAAACACTGTGTCACTTAATGCTTCAGTTTTAGTTTTCACAGACACTTTCTGCTTATTTTCTGCTTTCTATTGTATGTTAGTAATAGGTAATCCACAAAAGCCTGCCATTTCAGTTTTGAATTAGAAACATTTATTGACATATTGATGGAAGACAATTTCATATTGAAAATTATTCATTTTTGCTTCTCCATTTAAAGTCCACCTTCCAGCCATCCATTGATCTCACTGTTCTGACTTAGTCTGAGCTTTCCTTTCTTGAAACATATTTTCACCAATATTTGTTTTCCTGTTTCAGTCCTTAAAATGCCAATTTAGTTTTCCTTAGCAGTGGTCCTTCAAAATATATAGGATGAGATTTCCTGGAATTCTTGGTCTGCCCTGGGGCAGCTGGCCTACACTAAAGAATTGGAGATGTAGAACTATTAATTTTCTCTGAGAATCATGAGCTACTATCTTGGTCAGAATGGCCTAAAATTTTCTGTGCTCTCACTTTGGGGAACACTTTAAAATGGTTGGATACCCATACTCACTGTACTGAGAAGCAAGAAAATAGTTATTCCCATGGCAAGAGAGGGAACATACAGATGTATTGGCGTGCACTTTTAAAGCATTTAACAATTTCCATTAGTAATAGAAACCAGAATTTTCTAAGTTCATTGAGAATGAACTTTTATCTTCTGTTCAGCACAAAATCTACCAAGGAATTCATATGAGGTAAAAAATTAAATATGTCATTCAAAAAAGTTTGTTAAGCATGAAAAATAATAATGAATAAAAAATAATTTTCTAATTACTTACTGGCCCATTCTTCTTCCTTGTCAGCATGGGTTACCACACTACATGAACAATTACTGTCTTCTTTTGAGGTAGTTGTACAATCAATTTTTGGCAGCCAGGTAAGGGCTGGTGACAGAGATTCAGTAACTCTCACTAAGATTTACTCCAGAAAAAGAGACCTGGGGGATCACACCTTAAATTTAGAGAAACTGGATATTCTGTTTAAATGATTACTTCCACATGACCTAGCTGGTCTGCAGGGAGTTTTACAGCACAGGCCTTGGCCATGCTTAAGACCATGTTAGTGACAGTTAATTGCACTCAGGCACTGTCACCTGCAGATTCATGGGACACTGTCACAGTTTAGGCTGACCTTCAACCTTGCTGTTTCTCCAAAGCAATGGCACTGGCTTTCTCCTTTTAGAGATGTCTTTTTTTTCCTCTCTTCTTTTTTGCAGTATTGAAGCCCTTTTCCTGCATGTAGGAAGAGTCCTTTCAATTTGAAAACATTATTTCATTGCTGTTCCATGACAGGAAAACCTGTTCTGCTTCAATCAGGGTATCCTTATGAATGATTTCTTTGCCTGACTGTTTTCATTGTGTCTGTGACATTTAGTCACCGAGATGTAATTGTACATATCCTGAGTGCTCTGAGACAAGGATCAAAGCTTTCTAACTGACATTGCTGTTAAATTAGTGTTCAGAATACTGTGTGGACAGACTACTATTGCAAGCACACAAACATACATAAAATATAAAAGGCAAGGGTACAAGTCAAGCTACATTAATGGAGAGATTTTCAGTTTATTAAACTGAATTGCTAAAAAAAATTCTGCTTTTAATGCACCATTTAGATAGAGAGAGTGCAAGGCTTTCTTTCTTTTGTTTTAGTTGATTAATTAGTCAGTGTGTGCAGCAGCACAAGCATAAGCTGATATGTAAATGCTAAATGGCATTGTTCATACTGTGTTAAGCAGGCAGTTTAAAAAAATGTTTTATTGATCAGATTCCTTCCTGGAGGCAAAACTGACGATAAACATTACTGGCAGGGTTATGACTACTGGGAGATGGGCTGATGTTTGCCTCAATCATTTAATGTTTATGAAGGCAAAGATGAGGTGCCAATGAAGAGCCATTCCCGTGGCGTATTTGTGCTCCTTTGTACCTCTTAGGCTGAATTCGTTTGTCTGTGAAACTGACTATTAACATTGATATTTTCTTTGGGGTGTATTTTGTACAAAGTGTCTTCTTACCAAGGGAAGTCCATTCCTCCTGATGTTGTGCTACTGTTTATGATGGATTCTTCCAATGGTTGTCAAAGTAAAACACAGAAACCACCCTTCCAGCAACAGGGGGAGGAAGGGTCGTAGGATTGACCAGGTACTGTGGCTAAGCTCCTACTTGAGACATATTTTTCCATGTAATCTGAACAGGAGACATATCAATAATGTTTTACTTATTATGTACATATATTCTAAATTTAATATTTCTCTATCAAATAGGTCATATCTAATGAAGATATGAAACACATCCCTGTTTTTCATCTTTTCTTAATGAAGTCAGTGTAGGATATGGCATAAAGTAAATATGAAGTATGATGATATATCTCCTTCATGGAGGTGATGATCTCAACCCCATGGGTATTTTAAAACTTGGCACACTCAGTGTTACACCTGTGTATTGCATATGTATAAACATTAATGGCATAAAAATATAAATTTATAAAAAAAGTTATTTACATGGAGTGCCACGGAGCAAAAATATTCTGTTGCAGAGAGGCATAAGATTTTGCCATCTCTGTCCTAGTAGTGTTTTAATATATGGGATTAGATACATAGTAATTCAGATGGTTAATTTAAGCTCAATTTTGTCAAAAGGCTTGGAGTACTGAAACTCATATATTTCTGCAGTGATTTGTATAAGAAAATACCAACTTTTATTTCAGTAGGTAGTACAGTGCAGTATAGTTCCCTGAACATATATTTACCTACTCAATCATTGCTTTGCAAGAAAGAGGCATCATAGATTTCTTTGTTATATTGTTTTTAGGAGAACAGTGAAAAAAGAAGGGTGTAGGAAGTCAAACCGTAAAAGAGTTCATGAGTCCAAGGAGCCCAAGTGTTTGGCTGTGAAGGTGGCAAACCATGGGGTGTGCAAAAGTCTCTTTACTAGTCCCTCCAACAGAAATTTTCTTGAAGATATTTTTCAGCAATTTTTAATTCTGAAACTTTAAAATTTTAATGTTAAGCCTTTCTTTTAAATATTTAAAAAGAGTTTTAAAAGGATGTACTTTTCTTTGTGGTAACAAGTCACAACTGCTCTGTACCCCAGCAGAATGACCCCATGGTGTGTAAAAGAAATATTTCTTTCAGCTCAAGACCTCAGGCTACTCCAGAGCACATCATATTTGTTCATGTTTTGTTCTCATTTGCTAGAATGTCTTGGCCTTATAGTTCTGCCTGCAAGGAAAGAGAATTGTCCACCTTAGCGGAATACATGTGTCAGCTAAAGACAAAAATCGATTTTTTTCAGGCTTGTCATTTTAATGACCTGAAGACATCAGGGCAATGTGTATGTCAGCAGTGAGCCCCACGCAGACAGGGAGATGATGAAAATGTGTGTGAATATGTATGACTCCTCCCTATGTCCCCATTTTCACTCCTAGCTCTGACACCTTCCAGCCTACAAGTATACACATAATTCATCCTTAAAGGAGGTTTAGAGATTTATTTCTGGGAGTGTAAGCAGGCACTCCAGCTGCTCTGATGAAATGGCTGAATACAAAAGCAACAACAAAAATAAAGGCTCGATATCTGATGAAAATAGGATTACAACAATAGAGTTTAGAGGAAGAGGGAAAAGGAAAACCATTTCTTTCCTTTCTTAGGAGTCTGGGACGACATGAACTGCACATCAAGGGTGTGATAAAATAGTTTTTTACTGAATGATATTCAAACCTTCCTTTCCTGCTTATATTATATCTAGGGGTACATGTTTTTCCTTGTATTTTCATTTTTTTCTTTCTTATACTAGAAAATCATATCCAAAAAATGGGTCTATTTCCCATAGTAAAAAGCTGAATATTTCTGCCGTAAAAACACTAAAAGTTTAAATGGCAAAGGCATCTGAAACAAATACCTTATTTGACCAAATATACTGAGTAGATTATTTACATCTATGTCTGGCTGCTACACAGGTTAATTTTACACTATCTTAATTTTCTCATTTTTCATCTTTACCTTTTTGAGTATGTTTTTTATACTTCATGCAATTTCTTATTTCGCTGCAGTCTGTTTCACACAAATAAAAGAGTAAGAAGCTGACTATAAAATAGCACACAACTGTCTGCTCGAAGCTATGACCTAAAATATTTATTTTAAACAGCACTACTCTTTTTCACATCTTTGTTAGCTTTGCTTCATGTCCAGATACTGAATTTTGTCTAGTGGGTGTTAAGGACTGGTTTCAGCTTTGTATCAGAGAGCACTACCAAAAACTAGGGAAACAACTGCTTTGTGTCTGCACAAGAATATCCACTTAATGTAGACTTTAACCTTCTCATTGTCAATTGTTCTGGATGATTATTCAAACTCCTTTATTATATTTAGACTACTCTTTTATAACATCAACAGGCAACTGATATAATATAGTTGTGTATTAGTCTTCTTAAATATCAGGTATGGTGAAAAATAAATAAGTAGGTTACACAGCCAAAATTCTTCCATTACAAACATTTAAACCTCAGATAAATGCATTAAAATGTTATATAACTGACAACTCGAGGTATTCTTTTAATACCTTACTTCCATAGGTATTATGTCTCTTGAAACTGTCATTGAAATTCTCTAGGCATTCAGGGAAATTAGGTTCTACAGCTGGAGCTAATGTGCTACCATGATAAATTTTTCACTTTCAGTATGAATAGAAGTAAGGTCGAACATTTAATTGCTAGATTCTCAGTGACCTCTAGGATATTTTTTTAACCTGAAAAAAATTATTATCACAAACTAGATAAAAGTATTAGCAAAATGGTGTCAAAGATACTAATGGGAATAGTCATAATTTTTCTTTAAAAATAAACACATCCACTTGGGTACGCTCAGTTTATATATCAAAGATGCTTGTTTTATTTAGCTACCCACACCAGAGGTACCCCAGCTATTTTAAATGATGAATTACACATGTCCATACACACGCTTATTGTAGCTTTTGATGCAGTAGCCATAAGATTTTTGGGAAGGCTTCTACTTCACTGTACTTGACTTTGAATCAGGATGATTGATGATAGTTGCTGTTTTTCATCAGCAGGGCCAGTTTTGAAAGCCTGGAGGACCTACAGCTGTAGGCTGCTGGGGGAAACAGAAAGACAAGAAGTGATGGTTGGATGTTTTTGCAGTCCCACGCTGAACTGCAATTTGTCCAAGTCAGTCTTTGCATGCCCTTACTTCATCCTTGATATCTCCCATCCTCCAGTATTTCCTTTACTTCCTCCTCTTTCACCTCAAAGTTCTGGTCCATGCCTTTTTCATGGTATGCAGTGTCATCAGAAACACCCATGACCTTTAGAGAACTGGTTTACGAAGATACACAAAAAAATTATTTTGCATACAAAAGTATTTAAGATTTCAGCTTTTTTACTTGGCAAAAGGTGCATGAATCCTTTAAGAAGAGGTGAATTTGAGATACAGCCTTTTTGTTTCAGCTGAGAAGTAAGAAATGTAGAAAGAGCAAAGAAACATATGTGAAGATGATAAACTGAAACTCTGAATTATTATAGGACAGGGAGAAGCTGGGATCCCATCCTTATTTCATCTTAAGCCATTTGCTTGACTGTAAAGAAGAATACACAGAGCTAAATGCAAGGATTTTCTGCTAAGGACAGCTATGAATGTTAAAGGAAAGATATGATATTGAAGCAATAAATCAAGGAGAGAACCCCAGAATTTATTCTGCCACCATCATCACTGTCAGAAGACGTCAGAATCCTGATGGTGAGAGGAAGGCATCACCGAGTGGAATATTTTAAACAAATGAAACCTGGTGCCAAGGGAAATTACAGACTTTTCCAAGAATGTCACCCTCACAATCATGGAGCTTGAGACCTTCAGAAAGAAACTGAAGTTCAAGTAATATATACACTAAAAGTACTTTGACACGAGTGTATCAGATTCTCAGCACTGTGATCATTGGACTACTCCCCAACAGAGACTTATATATATATTTATATATATATATATAACTTTGTTTATACAATCACATTGAATATATTATCAGAAATAAAAAACAAAACAAAAAAATCCCAATAATGAAATTCAATTCGTGCTAAAATACTTAGCAAAGACAGGTACAGTGAGGAAGGTTTATTACTCAAGTTTATCCACATTCAAATACACCTTCCATAGTCCCCAAGTTCAAATCAAAAATTAAAAATAAAGGGCCAGTCAGTGGAAATGTAACTAGAAAGGGGGTTGCTGAGTAAGATGAGGAAAGATAGATGAATTAATGTTGTTTGGAAAAATTTGGTTTTTGTTTTTTAAACAGAAAATAGCACTAAATATAGCATCTGAAAGCTATGAGAAGAAGTGCCTTTAAGTGTATTTTTTAAAGAAATACATGCATGTACTAAGTTTTAAAGATGACCATCATAAACTTTATCAATGTGACAACACTAATTTTAAATTAAAAATGCTTCTTTTTATTTAGAAATTTTATTGTCTAATATTATTATCAGCTAATTTGTCCTACAGTTTTTAAAGGAGTTTAAAGTATTTTACCAAAGATGTCTGAGAAGTTACCTAATTTTTAGGAAAGTTTGGGATGCAGACATTTTTGTCTTTCAAATTTCAGTTTTTCCTAAGTCTGAGAAAAACTTGACTTGCAAGGAAGTTCCAGCTGATGAAATCTTCTGCCACTCCTCAGACATTTTTTCAACTGACAATTTTTTTTTTACATTTTGAATAGTAACATCATCCAAATATTTAAATGCATTATCTTAGTGACAATTGCCAGAAAGAACAAGCTGAAATAAAAGAAATCAACCTTTTGTCATCTTGGAATTCAAACCTATGGAGTTGCATTCTAAATAATTCAGTTTCAATTAACTTGGCATGCTCTAATGTAGAACACAGAAAAACAAAATCCCCATAATCTGCCACATTGAGTAGAATTATAAAAGACTTGTGTTGCAAATTCTTAATTAAACTTTAGACTTTTCTGTAGAAAGATATTTGCTTGAAGGGGGAAAAAATTGGAAAACATCATTATATTTTCCCAGATCTGACTACAAAACTCAGCTGAAAAGTTTTGTAGGGAGAAGGTGAGATCCTATAAAATCCTGCATCTATTCTTTCTGCTCAGTGTATAACATCCTTGTAATAAATTTGACATCACCTTATAGCATCAGCTATTTTTACCATCTAATATTATTGCCTCCTACTTATAACACTAATCCTAACAAAACACCACCTTACCTGTATCAGCACATTATTTATGCTGCTATGAAAGGAAGAAATGTAGCTGAAGAAGCTGAAGCTGAAATGAAGCTGAAGAATTTTCCTAATGTTTGCAAAGGTAAAGACAGAAGCAAAGGCAAGCACTTATCCCCCTACAAGCCTTCATAAACAATAGGGAGAGCAGCTTTTGTGAGCCACAAAGTGAGCCAGGGCACTTTACTGACAATTAATAACGAGCCTGAATAATTTTATCTGAGGTGGTTTGTGTTTCTTCTGCTGTTTCCTGCAATGTGACAGCCTGCAGGAACTCCCAGTACAAGGAGAACGATTGCTAAATGTTGGATCAGTATCACAAAATGTACTTTTTGCAAGGTTAAATGAAAACAGAATTAGGCTATTTTCCCAGCCCTTGGGACTGAGAATTTATGCAGTGACAGCCTTGAAACCCAATTTGGATTAACAGAAATAACAAGTGAAGTTAGTGAAGAATTTTGTCCTCAGTGAATGATTAAGAGTTTGTCAGTGAGTAAAATCTTTTAAATACTAGCAATTAAAGATATGTTTGTTGGGTTTTGCATCCAATCCCTGCTGAAGTGGGAAGGTATCTGAACTTTGTCACTGAATTTTAGTTCACCTTTTGTATTACCTGCCTGATCTTTTGTGTTGTGATTTTATCTTGGTGATGAATTTTCTTTTTATAACACATAGAGGATGTGGTGGAAAATTAGTGTCAGCTTACCATTTAACCTCTTCTTGTCATTCACTCCTATTGCCATTTCTGTACAGATTGCTATTTATCACTGTGGTATTTCATTTTGAATTCTAAATTACACACATAATCAAAAATTAAATGTTATAATCTTTAAATAAAGGAATGCCCTACATAACCTCTATGACAGGCTGTAAATGTGTGTCTCTTCCTGAACTCTGCTTTGTAGTTAAATATTGTCAGGAATTCTTTTATGAAGTTTGTGGGGGTGGGTTTCTACAGAAATGTCAATTTGCTGAAATTTAAACTTTCCACAGATCAAGTTTCAGTGCAAACATTATAATGAGGAGTTTCTTAACTAAGAATGGAAGTTTCTAACTGCAATCAGAAAAATAACTTGATAGCTAATGTAATTGACAACAGCTCAGGTACATTGCAGAAACATGGGAAGCCAAAGTCCAAACTTTTAATACATTATTATTCCATTCTGTAAACATAAGTGGATCTATTTCAAATAGAGAGCTCAAAATACATATGAGGTGTGAGAAACCAGACTGAAATCCACACTTCATTTTGAATTTGACTCTCAAATTCCTGAACTTACTCTACTACAAGCAGTCCTGCCAAAACCCTGCCACTTTCTCACTTGTACACCTCCAGATCTCACAATATGAGTATGTCACCACTGAGATGAGAAGACATCCGGATTATGATGTATTTCACTCATAATTACCAGATATTTCACAGCACTCAAATGGCTGTATAAGGTGATAGCACAAACCAAGTTCTTTAAATGCACAGCTCTCCCATATGGGTACACAAGCAGGTCTACCATCACAAGTTGGGATTTTTACATTTAAGCTACTCCACGGAAAGTCTTTGTTCACACTTCATGATTCATGCTGTGAGATACTTTACACCTTCTGCAGAGTAAGAAGCCTCACAACTTTTCTGTGGTCTGATTTGGTGCATTGTGTTTGTGTGTATTTGCATATCTGTGCACACACACGTGGACACCTGTGGGTGTACCTATAAACACATACACTTGCACACAAGTTTGCACGAAAGATGACAGCAAACATTCTGGGGTTGATGGTCTGTTTAGATGGGCTTCACCATCTCTCTCCTGTTATCCACAGGGATTAGTGCTGGAGTAGTGAGTGCTGAGTTCCCTCTGATGATACACAGAACCTCGAGGCAGATACAGAGAACAGAGCAGTGTCAGGGGATGCTGAACAGAATTTTTCTTCTTATAAGAACAGCTAAGCCATTTCACCTTGAACAACTAACAAAGTTTTCACAGAGATCTTTAGCCTCAGTTTTTAACTCCTTTCTGTCTTCTTTGCTGAAACCTCCTTATAACAGGAGTGCCTCAAAACTGATATTTTCTAAAGAGTAACAATGAGAACAGTGAGCTCCAGGAAGATTTCTGTCTCAGTAAGGAAGGAATGTGATGTTCAATTATCAAGAAGTTGCAGTTCCATAGAGGATGAAGAGGACAGATACTTCTTCCTGCCACTCATTATGCTTGATATTCCTCACTTTACATTGAGCTTAATATAAATTCTGAAAGCCACCGAATTTTCCTAATTAAACTATACCAGGTCTGTCAATATTTATTGTTCCCATGGCCTCTTTTTGTATGTGCTGGATTCTTCCTTTATCTGGTGTTCATTCAAAGAAAATGCTTTTTTATGTGGAAAACTAAATAACAAATCATGCTGCCAAAAATCAGAAATAAGACTCAAGTTCTCTTTTACAATAAGTACCTCAATGATTTTTAAGTCCATTGAAATTCTCCATAATTGCAGAAAAAACTCTTTTTCTTCCTAGTAGAGTGTGTTCACTTTTATACAGGTATATTATTGGTCACAGCTTCCAGCTGTGAATAGATTTAGTTCCCTTCTGTCCTTGGCTTCTTGTTCTACTACATGTATATTTTTTTCCATTTAAAATGCTTAGATGATGAAGAAATGTGTGAACAATGTAGATTAAAAAAAATAAATTCAAAACTTCAATCCTTTCAGCATTAATTGGTACCACTGTAGTGCTGCTTAAAGAATCTCTCAATCTTTTCAATAGTTTGAGATTAAGATATTTGATAGAAGATTATGTGAGGATTAATGAAAAAAATATAGTTTGCTGTCCATCATGTTTGGTTTTTATCACTCACCATCTTGCAATGGAGACCCAACAAAAGTGTTCAAAGCTAGGGATTATGCAAGTGCAAAAATTGCCTGGGACCTACAGAATGACCAGGCTGTAATAATTTCTCAAGATCTGTAGATTTGTTCCAAGAAAGTGAATTTTTTTTTCCCCAAAGTCAATTTTTATTAATCATTCCATCAGGTCGACCTGCTCTCCTGCAGAACAAGTCAAGCCTGGGTAAAAAAGCAGAATACCATTCAGATGAACTTTTTCATAACATGTTTGAATAGCTGAGTAACAGAAAGATCCTAATGAAGTAAAAAAAAGATAAAGAATAAAAAAGTTTGATGTGTTTTTCTCCTAGAACTTCTGGTATGTGTGTTTTCTCTTCCAGTGCATTGTGCAGAATGCCTGTGGTTCTGCTTAGTGCAGGGATGAGCACAAGAAAGGTTCAACAGATAATACAAGGTTCTCAAGATCAGCAACCACAGGTAAGAGACACATTTGCTGTTTCACTCCTGTTTAGTTTAATCTAAACTAGTACTTAATACTGATTGTGTTTGGTACATAATCTAATATAATCATGTCTTATTTTTGTTTTGAATCCTGAGACTCTGTAGTAAATATGAAAACTATACGTTTCTACTGGTACTTATTACCCTGAAGGAGTAAGAACTTTGACTAATCTAAAAGTGGTTCATGTCAAAATATTCTGGATTAGCATTATGATCAGGGAGTCAATGCTGCATTATGTCTGTGTACCTTTAGTACCACATCAATTTTCTCATAATTCTACTGAAAATTTCCATTTCACTTTTAAAAGACCACTTCCTTAGAGTGAATTTTAACTTGTTTATAGGTCATAATACAGCCACACATATATTTTACAGGTCTACAGTTTTTATGTGGTTGCCTCTGAGTTACTTGTCACAAAGTCATAATGGAATATTTAAGAATTTTGCCATGGTATAGGAATACTATTTTGTATGCTTAAACCAGTATTGTTAGAAAGCAAAATTATATTTCTGGGATAATCTATATACATAATTTTGTAACTGCAGAAAACAAAAGCCATAATGCCTGTTCTGCATTTTTGATAACTTTCATAATTTCTGCCTTCTTGCACACAAAGCAGAGTCACAGGGCCTGCTGATAGCTCAGGTGACAGCAATGTCCTGCATGATAAAGATCAGCTGGTAAGCAAAATGACAAATTTTTTTTCACAGCACAGTTATATTTGATTTGAAATTCAGAAAATCTGTTTGTGATTCAAAGCTTTGAGGTCATCTAGTACTTACATTGCCTCAAAATTTTACTATCTGTCTCTACTGCTCTGGTCCTTTGAAATGCTGCAAGCATTAATTAAAATTCAATTGTTTGTTTTAATCAGATTTCATGGAGAAAGGACATTGTAGGTGAAGAGGTTGTGAATTGCCTTGAAAAATTGAATTGTAAGGTGTAATTTGATCACTGTAAATGAGAAAACAGTAGCAATTAAAAGTGAATAAACCTTTACCATGGAAATCAAGAATTAATTGAAAGGTCAGTAAAATGACTATTGTAACTGAACCATGTAAATAATAATCTAATATTCCTTTATTTCAAATTAAAAATACAGTTGATAACCGATATAGAGATGATAAAAAAACTGATGTTACTCCCGAAATTAATGGAAAAGCATCTGCTGTTTTTAATGGAAACAGAAAATTCATTTATTAATTGGTCATATCTACAAGTGTATTTGGAAAGTCACAAATTCACTCAAACATGAGACATAAAGCACAGACTTCCTTCTAAATAAAGCCTACAATAAACTATTTACTGTGTTGATACATAAAGATCTGAAATTCATAATTAAATTATTTTGTTAGTACCACCAGGGCAGAATGTCTGAGCAAATCTATAAAATGTAGCAGCTTTCCAAAAATAGTTTTCAATTTCATTTAGGGCTCTTTCTTACTCTGGGTAAAACTTTTAAGTAGTCCTTGATATTTGAAAATTCTCACATCATGTACTGAACGGCTGCCCCAGCTGCTGCCTGTCCCAGCTCCCGAGACATTTCGCTGTTATCCTTTCTTTTCCAAAGTAAGACACCTGCTGGCTGTGGAGAAGGGGTGGAAAGACACATTTCTGAGCATGGCACAGCTTTGCAGCTCCCATTTGAGCTGCCTGGTACCGCAGCTGTGGGAAGCAGAGCCGTGGGAGCAGCGCTGTCACTGCAGCAAACGGGAGCCGAGCGCAGCTGGGCACGGCTGGCACAGGCACTGCTGCATCCCAGATCCCACTGCACCTGCACTGCAGAGTAAAGGTGGAAAAATGTGAAACCCACTCCACTGGGGTGTATTTTCACATGTAAAGCAAAGGACACTTCCCTGTTCTCTCCCTCCACCATCACTTAACCTCATCTGGAATTGCTATAAATTTTAACATGCAGGAAACAAATGATTTCTATTTAATTTCATCAAAAAGAGGTTCTGAATAGAATTTTGGGCTTTTTTTTCCCAACAAATTCCAACATTAAAAAAAAAATTAAATTACTTTCATTTATGAAGATATGATAACATTAAATTTATATTTTTGGTTATGAAAGCTTATTCAAGGCATTCTTTGGACTTAAATGAAAGGAGACTGATTAAAAGCCTACTGTAAGAGTGACTTCTGAGGTTTTTCAGTAATAATTTTGAGAATTCTTTATTAACCACAGTTACAGCAGAGTTGGAGAGAGAATAAGGCTGGGCTAAGCATGGCTGTCTGTGGACAATGTTATCAAATATAGGTGAAAATTAAAGTCATAATTTGACAAAGAACTTGAATTGGCATGGCCAACAGTTACCTAGTTAGAGGCCTATTCAGAATCAGCAACAATACAAATATTTGGACAGAATTTGAAAAGATCCTTCTCCAGTTTTTTTACCTTTTCTCAGAGATTGCACTTATTATTTCTGATTGTTCTACTTGAATGGTGAAATTTGAAATACACTGTAGAAGATGAAAATACATACTGTATCTAATTGTGAAAATCATGGAAATGGAAATTATTTCTCCTTCTGCATCCACTTCTAAGGACCATTCTTATAAATTAGTTATTAAAAATGATTGCTCTTTAAGTGGATGTAAAAACATTTTTGATTTTAAGAGTCTTGAGTTATTCTTGAATAACCTGTTCTAAAACAAGCTTGTCAGTTAAGAAAAAAAAGATATAGTTTTATTTGTAATATGCTGAGGAGCAAAGGACATGGGATAATAGCCTCACTCTGTAGAAGCTGGTGACTTTTCTATGACACCTTTTGTTAACCTATGCTGCTTCAAGAATGAAATTTCAATTAATTCAACTCAGCTCAAGAATAAAATGAACACCTAACATCACACACTTAGGTACAGATATAGATACTGGTTTAGATACAGATACTGATTTTCTGATGTTCTATTTCTCATTTTGAAATAAAAAGAATACAATAATAAATAAGGAAGAACTACCCATAAAACCAGACAGACACCATCTTTAACTTTCATCTCTATTTTTGAATATTTCTCTCTCAATCCGGTCCATCATCACTTTTTTCACCTTGAAGGCAGTATGTTTTAGATAGCAGTACAAGAAAATTAAAAATGCAACATATCTATTTTAGTGAAACAAAGATTCAGCTCAACATCAAAGAAACCAGGACAATTGTGGCATGAGGCAGCATGAAAATCATACTATTTTCTTCCTAAATATATATTTTTTGTTTCATCTGTACAGTTATATCTATATATATTTAATTTCTCATTCACTGGAGTTTGCACAGTTCAGAAACAAGCAGCTTCATTAATAGTAGCAACTGAAAGTAAGACTTTCTTTTCAAAGCTGTCTTTAAGATCTGCATGAAATGTAGTGTAATGAAATGCAATGTTGCCTTTCTTCCATGTGCAACTTTTTACGTAAAAAGGCAATTCACTGGTGATTATTTTACCTTTTTTTTTTCCCCTTCGCCTCTTAATAACATTTTCAGCTCCCCACCTAAACTATAAAATTCACGTTAACAAATTAAGTTCATACATCAGTAACAAATCTGATAAACATTTCAGAGGTTTGAATGACTGAAATGGAATGTGTGGATAACCAGCACAGAACTGGTCATACAGAAGTAAAGCAGAAAGAAGAGTAAATAAATAAAATATTAAAATCCCCACCTCTACTGATAAGTAACACCTTAGGGAGTTAAAAGCTCCTTGATAACCTAAGACCAAAAGTATCTCATAACATTTTTGAAAACTAAATTACAGAATTTGGGCAATTGTGATTCAAAGCATGGTTTCCCATTCTTCAGATTGACTTATGGCATTTGAGGAAAAATGGGTTAGACCTGAGAGCTTCAAGAAATTTTGCATAGCTGGTGACTTATTTTACAGTGTCTTTGGAGAGAGTTGCCCTATTATGCTTTTATTTTCTGATAAAAAACACTTTTTGAAAAGTATATGTTCATGCCTATGTACACTCCTAGTAAAGTTATAGAAGGTCACCACCAGAGAGAAAGGTCAGAACAGAGTGTTTTTAAAAGTGTCACACCATTGGATTTGTCCTTATAAGAATTCAAATAAATTATCAGTTCTTCACTTTAGACATATCATGACAAACAAGATGTGAAACTCCTACCTACTGGAACAGAACAGGGTTAAGAAAATGGTACATTCAAGTTTTTCCCAAGACACCAGGGCCAGAAGGAGGTTCAGGCTGGAGTGCCCTCCTCTGTAACCCCCCCCCCACAGAAACTTGTGGGATGAAGTCAGTGTGTTGGGCATATTTCTAGCCCTGATAGTAAGGATTATTCTCATTTTTAATCTGAAACCAAGCAATTTCTTCATCTGACTAATGAAGTGATAATCATAAACATGTTTTCCAGCCAACTCACATAGTTTAGTCATTACTTGAAAGAAAGTTTTTGCATTAATCAGGTCATGGTCTTAGTACAGGACCTCATTTGGCCTTAGAAAGACATCCAACTTTATGTCTCAAAACAGACTTCAGTAACTTATAGTCTTTCCCTAACACATGTTTAGCCTGGAAACTTGGTGAATGTGGATATGCAGTTTCTCAATTTTTATGGTCAAGAAACAATTATTTATGTGGAGAATTAAATCTATTTCTCTATTTCTCTATTTCTCCTATCCTAAGATAAGAAAATGCTTTTTAAGAGAAAAGTCTCTGCCCAAAACCAAGATTATGCTTAAAGTAGATACAACCCTATGTGCTTTAATTAATTAGTTACATGCCCACAGCAGCAAATTAAACATGTAATACCTCTCTAAATTCCTTTGCTTCTCAGACACTAACCTATTATTGGAAACATTACAAGGTGGAAATACCCTTAGAGATTCTACCAGCTTACCTCTGATAATGCAGGCTTGTTTTTATTGTTATCTCAAAATATTTAAATCCTATTAAGACCTGTTATAAACATTTCCAAAATGTCAAGTGCTACAAAACCACTTTTATTAGTATATGTGGCACATCATTGCACTATCCAGTTATTAAAGGAAAATAAAAAAGGAAGAGGAGGAGACACAGAGAGAAAAAATGTACTCTCTATGTTTAGTTTAAGATAGACTACACCACACCTCTGCATTCTAGCAAGTTTAATATGTTGTGAAGGTCACATTGGTATTTTCCATTGCTTTGCATTAAATGAATGCTGTACCTTAACAATCAGCTTTAAAGGTAATGGACTTTCAGTAATCCTATTAATCTGTTTTTGTACTACGTAAAACCACTAATGAAGAATATTCTGTTTCTATAAACATTATTTCTTGCATATCAGACCTTATTTAAATTCAAGACTCTGTATCATTACAAAAGTGATCTCTAAACCCTGAAAAATACTCCAGCTTTTCTCCTGCTGATGGTTTTCATCTCCCACTTTGTGTAGCACCATGTCTGGAGCCCAGAGCACTGCAGGCAGAGCAGAGGCATCCCAGCAGAGAAGTTTGTCAATCAGTTTCAGTGCACAGTGCACTTTGGACAGAGCCACGTTTGAGTTTACAAATCTGCCTGCTTGGCTTGCATCTCATCAATCAAGGGGATGGGTCTCCCTGGCAATATATCAACAAGCAAATTCCACTCCTTTCAGCATTATTTTCTACAGCTTGAGATGAGCCAAGGCCTGTCCTTTAGAAAATACCTAATTTTGAGGAAGGAATAGTGAAACTTTTTCATCTCTTTTCCACTTCTACTTTCAAATTCTTGTCAATGTTCTGTTGATTTTGTTTGAGTAGAATGCCAGAGTATAAATACAAGAAAAACAAAGTTAAACAAAGGCACAACTTGCAGCTCAGGGAATCGATCTTCTCTGATTCCTTATGCCATTCTCATGTGCCCCCAAGGTAACAAGCAGGGAAAATGTGTCTCTGAGAAGAGAGACCTAAGAGACGATTAGAAAATGTCAATAAGAGAATGAAGGAATTCTTCCATGTATACAAAAGCCCTTTAAAGTTCTTGCCTGCAGGTTACACGGCAGGAAATGTAAAACCAAGCAAATTAATAGTGACTGATAGCATCACAATGGCATAGCTTCAGTTCTCTCAGGTGGTGTGGTGAGCCATGGCATGCTCTGTGGTTTATGTGCAGTTTCTCTGATCTCCTGCTTGCCTTGCTCTCTTTGCTTTGTTACCCATTGTTTGTGGTGCATTACACAGATCCTGGCAGTGGCACTGGAAGAGCCCCTGAGTGTCACCAAGCATGTTCTGAGGCACATGTGAGCGAGACACGTTCTAAAGACTTTTTGAAAGCATTTAGCCTTCTAATAAAAACATCAGAAAAAGTTAATATGGAAAATGAAGCTGAAAATGCAAAATGAGTGCAGAAAGGTTTGGTGTGGTGTACTCAAAACTTTGTGTTTTATCACTTCCACACTTATGTTTAGAGAGAAGACTGTGTGATCTAAATTATAATACATTGAAATACAGTAGTTTCAACAAAACCAAAGTGAAAAAAATACTAAAAACTAAAATGAATAGGAGGCAAACACTTTAGTTGTGAGAGAGGGAATAAGGGATCAAAAAGCTGTGGCAGAGATGAGATGATTGTCTAAGTGACTTTCAGCTGAAAAGAAAGCACTTTGCTTTCCCACTAGTAACTTGATTTCAGTCAGTGGGAATTATACATGCACACAAAGAGAATAATGGTAAGGATTTGAATCGGGTTTGCTTAAATTGTTACTATCTTTGTAATTTTTATAGGAAATCTGTATTATTGTCCAGACCATGTCAAACATTGAAGAATTATTATTGTTCTATTGCTCTATTGTTCTTTTGTTCTATTTCTACAAAAGCCTAAAACAATTATTTTCATATCACATTAAAATGAATATTTTTTATGTTCTGTATTCACCCAAGATTATTGTAGCTAACATATACTAAAGGAAAAATTATTTTCATTGTCATCTATATTTTTTTGCTGCTGAGAAACACCAAGAGAATAATTAATTATCACATTATTTTTCTTTCTCATAAATCCTTACTAATTCCAGAATATATGGGTGCCTCATGCAGGAAACAATACGCATTTAGAAATGGTCATGAACCAGGACTAATCTAGAAAAGGAACTGTACCAAGCAAGGTCTCTGCCTCCAGAAGTGGTAACATATATGCATGCATTCAAATTTAATTTTTAGACTCAATTCTATGGTCAACTATCCAAATTAATTAAAACATATTAGAAAAGTATTTCTCTGGTGGGCTTTTTTTGCCTTTCTAGTATTATATGCAAAACTCTGTGCAAACATGCACTCAGCAGCCTCTCACACAGGTCATCTTGTGAGGGATCGATTCAGGATCTGAACATTAAGCACTCAGCAAAAGTACAGCTTGATTTAAGAGATTAAATCAAGATATATCTCGTTGCCAGAAGTCCTTGTCTTTTTCTCTGTGAATAAGAAGATTCTAATGGGGGAAAAAGAGGCCTGATACCCCTTTAAAATAGGTTATATGTGCACAGATAGACCCTTGTATATTGTGTCATTGAACTGCTTCCTTTACACCCAACAAATGATTTAGGGGACTTGGCTGCCAGCAATATCTCCTGAGCACTAAGTAGATAAGTAATTAACCAGTTAAAACTGCTGAATCCTTTTAGGAATAAAGACTTTCCAAGACATAAGATCTGGAAAATTTTTACACAGGAAAGAGACAAGTTGCAGTAATTTACAGCCACGTGAAATCATGTTAACATTATTGTCACAATAATTACTATTCCCATTGCAAATGCTTGTACAGAGTAAATGCACCTCCTGTCACCCATCATGAGCCAGGCTGCTGTTCTGCTCAGATTTGTGCCATCCCAGAGGCAATAAAATGCCCCCTGCTCTAAAGTCCTTATTGCCTTCATCCACATTATCTGAATTGACTGTTCAGCTTTGGGAACTGCCATGTCCTTGGTGTATGTTATTTTTATTGGTATACTATTTACAGGAGCAAACCAAAGTTAATAATGATGTGCCTGGAACAAGATGTACTAAGCAAAGAAATACTATGTGGAAAGAAATACTATATGAGATGACAGAAACTGTCAAAGGGAGAGACTTTACATCTTTAAACATGAGTAACAAGAAATAATTTTCTTTGGTTCTGATTCTAGTCTTTTTTTTAAGTCTCAGTTCAAGACTGGGAAGGAGGAGACAGTTCAAGACTGGGAGGGGAGAGGAAGAGAGGAGAAGGAAAGCTGGTTTATTGCCAGAAAAAAATATTGTGTGAAAAAACATTATTTCCCATTAGAAAAATAAACAAACCAAAAACCAAAGAAACAAAATCAAGTTCTTTGGAAGCCTCAAAACACAATTTATTTGTTTTATCAGGAAGCCAGAGATCAAAACAGCACGACCAGAGGGCTGCAGGAATGTGCTATGCAGAGCTGCCCTGGCACCTCTGCTCACCTCTCCAAAGGCCTTGAATCCTTCAAGGTAGCAAAAGGGAATAAAAGGAAAGAGATTAGAAATCAGATTAGGTAATTAGAGATGTTTTCACTACATGGACATTAAGGTGCTTCTGACAGAGGAGAGGTTTTACAGGACAAGTTAGCCAATATTCAGTTTCCTTACATGTGAGCGTTTGTTTCTTCAAGTGTTTGTAAGGTGAAGCCTGAAAGTTTATGGCAGTGTGATAAAAAACAGACATAATTCAGTGCAGAACTTTCCTCATTTTGGTTCTTTTCTTCACATCTCAGTGAGAGAATCTATAGAAGAAAATTATTGGGCAAGGTGATCATTTGAATGCATGTTTTTTTCTGTGATAATTTGAAAATACAATATTTATGTTTTCATATAAACCCAGTGGTTTTAAACACAGAATGGCTTCTAAAAAGAATTTCAGAAAACCTCTACTGTAGCAAAGATACTAATGTATAGGTGTGAAATACTCTCCTTGTCTGGACAAAGTTTGTCCTATTCCAATTCCAGCAAACTTGTCCTTCATTGTGGGAAGAGGGAAATGATTTTTCTGCTGCAGACTTTTGACTTTACTGGCTTTCATCTGCTTCTCAGAAAAAATTAACAAAGAAATTAATATTTCATGGAAGCAGAGAGATTAGAAAAATAATTAGTGCCAAAATAAAAACACACTGAAGTGTTTTACACCTGTTTAATCTTCTTTTTATTTTCACTTTGTAAAACAAGGGTTTAAAGTAAATTAAGTAAAATTATGATTAAAACCAAAATTATATGGAAAATTTTATTTTTGTTCTTAAATATTCTTTTTTAAAATTACCTGTGGATAATTCTCCAAAAAATTCTTCCAACTGATTTTTTTTAATGGAAAAAAAAAATTCTACCAAATCTAGTATTTGCTACAAGTTACCATGGTAGCAAAACAGCAATCAGTGATACTGTAAGACTAGACTAATGTCATTCTGTATGATTAGATCTATTTCAAAGCAACTAGACAGTATCCATCCTAATGCTCTTAAGTTATTAAGCATTTTAATTTCATTTAAAAATAACATACAGATTTTTAATATCAGGAGATAATCAGAGCCTGCTAGAGCAATGATGGTGTCTACATTTATATTATAGAGGAGGTGAACATATGATCAAATGACTCAAATGAACTAAGAACAGAAATCATAGGAAAATGTTACCAGATAATTTCAGCAGTGTCAGTTTGTTTAAGTCATTTAAACAAATGAGACAACGCAAATCACAATCCAGAAGTGGGCCAGGCAGGTTTGCTCCTCAGAGGAGGGTGTTAACTAGCTGCAACCCAGTTATAGACCCAGAGCATTGCCTCCACCCTCTGACAAAGCTCTCCATGAGGAGAGAGCATCTCCACTCCTGATGAGAGGCAAGAGCTGCTCCTGTTCCTTGCAGGGCAGCACTGGCACAAGAAGTCACAGAATTACAGAATGGGTTTGGTGGAAAGGAACCTTAATCTAGTCCCAACACCCCTGCCATGGGCAGGGACACTAGCCCAGATTGTCCAAAGTCCATCCAACCTGGACCTGAACAGTTCCAGATGTTTAAGGAAGACATTCCCCAGCTTCTTTTGGAAACTTGTTTCTGTGCCTCAGCACCCTCACACTAAAGAATTTCTTCCTATTACTCAACTTAAACCTACTCTCCATCAGTGCCCATGTGAAAAGCCTCTCCCCCTCTTTTCTCCAAGCCCCTTTAAGCCACCCTCTCTTCTGTCATGGGATTTGTTGTGTCTGTCTGTGTTACAAGCCCCCTTTTTCTCACCCCCATTTCAGTCATGCAGGAAGTGTAACTTCTGTCGGGAGCTGAGCTGGGGTACCCATCACTGCTGAGCCCCAGTGAGGGCTGTACCTGAAGAGCCATAGAACAGGTTGGGTTGGAAGGCATCTTGAAAGGTCACGTAGGACACTACTTGTCTAGATACTGCAAGAAAGTAGTTTATGGAACTCACCTACAAATCTAGGCAAAAGCATACCAAAGTCAGGAAAATTCTCCATGGGGGGACATCTTAATGCAGTAATCTTTATGCCCCACATCAATGGTTTGTTGCTTCAGGTTTTTTTTAAGGCAGATGTTTATTACTGTATCTAATGTCCCCAGCAGCATGATAAGCTTGGAACACACTCAGAAAAATATCCTTAGAATGACAAAAAATAAGACAAGGAGTTGTGTGGTACTGACAACTCTGTCTCTGAGGTTTCTTCTGCAGGCCTGCTAAGGTTTTTCTTCCCAAGAGAAACTTCTCAGTTTCTCAGCAGAGATTCTATAAACAATCTGTGGTCTGTGTCCCTTCTCAAGAACACAGGTGGTGTTTTTCTATCCTGTTCTCACAACAACAGAAATACTGTTTCTCTCTCTTAACCAATGGGAATAGAGAGCTTGTCCTAGGTTCCACTTGTATAGCTAGACTAAGCTAAGAATAAGCTAAGCTAAGCTAGAAGCTAAGCTACGAGCTTCTGAAATAAGTAATAAGCTATAAGCTTCAGACTTCTGATATCATGGACCCATTCTTAATAAAGCCTTCTGATTCAAAGACCTTCTGAGATGGAGTCTATGTCTGTGTCTGTGGGCAACAACTACCAGAGTTAGAAATACACAATTGTTTTAAGGTTGCTTGTTTCATCTGCCTCAGAGAGGGCAGTTTTAGTGACACTGTCATCAGCTGGTTTTCTCTGTTCTGAGTAACTACATCTGGATCCTAGCAATTGGCTGAGTAACCTGTTTTAGCTCCATTATTGTATCCAAGCCAGTGATGAGGGGCACAAATACCTGCCTGACTGTCTGAAACTCCACATCAGAGTGACCCTTGGTTAGTCAGAAATCCCCGCTCACTGGCATGACTTCACTTTGATGACCATGACGTGCCAGTAGGGAGGCAGAAGCATGGAGGAATGAGAGAAATTGCAAAGAGTTAAAACCAGATTTATTTGGTCTTGCCTTCGTTTAAACTGCTGTTGTTGTCATGCTTTAATGTACTTACTTGAGGTGCCATCATTTTCAGGTCATCACAGGTTGGGTTTTTTTGCTGTTTCATTTCCTAGCTGAGTACATTCACACATCAGCATTCACTTCTCAACCTTATCAGTACTTCACCCGTTATTGCAAACATTGCCAAAATTCCTTCTTAAGCTCTAAAACTCAGAAGTATTTTGCTTGAAGTTTGTTGCTTCTATTTCAGACTTGAAGAAGAATTGTGTGCCCAGAACATTGTTTTCTTTCCAATTATGTTTCTTGGTCTATAAAAGATATCACTTACAAGCCTTTTCCTGCTTTAAAAAAAAATCTGTGTGTTTCTATGGAAGTTCTAATATTAGAAGCAGTGTTGTTTCCCGTGGCAATGCACAAGATAACTGAAATTAATAGTCCTTGAGGCTCCTTCATTAGTTAAAAATCATCAGTGATCAAAAAAACAAAGATGTCTGTGTATTTATAGTATGTATAATACACTTGCAGATATTATAAAATCCTTTAGGTAACCCACCTGAATACTTTTTCCTCTGAACCCAGGCACTGCAAGGCACAGAAGCTGTCCAGACAGAAGAGGTGGGATGAGTTACAGGTTGACTGAATTCACCGTAATTTTTCCAAAAGCTGCTGCCTACAGAATGTGTGGGCAAAAGTATGTTAAAGCAAAGAGAGAATAATGAATTGTGAAGAGTGAATGGCCTAAAGAATATTTGTCTGTCCCATTCACATGTGGCTGTGCAGATCTGGAAGGGAGGAAGAGTTTGTCAGGCACTGGCTGGGGAAGATGCAAGGCCTGGTTAAAGTTTCCTCTGCCCATGACTCCAGTGTCTACCATGGTGTATCAGCCTGCAAGCTCCTCTCTTTTCTCTTTTTCTGGCATTAGAAAGAAGCAAGCTCTTGAAGGAACATTTTGGATATCCTTGTATTTTTCCTAGACCTCCTTTCTTCTTGGAAGCAACCTGACCCTTGGGTTTACATTTCTCTACTAACACACGCCAAAAAAAAAATTACTCAACTTAAAGAAAATTTCGAAATGATTACTAGTATGATTGGTATTGATGAAGCAGTAATACTCTTTCTGCTTCACAAAGTGCATCCATTAATTCATCTCTGGCTCCAAGAACTGTGCTGCTAAAAAATTTAGCTGAAGTTTTATTGGGAGGTTTTTATGACTGACAAAATGTGTATTTCATATAGTCAGGGTGTTTCTGTCACAAATCCTGACTATTTTACTGCCAATATTCAATCTTTCATAAAAATTAGCTCCATAAAAACAGTCATAAAACAACAGTAAAAGGAATTTGTCTTTACATGAAAATATATATCTTGAAACAAATAGTTTTAAACAAGAGATTTACAAAAGCACTGCTTCACTCACCATACAATTTCTTCTTTTTAATTATAACTGTCAGACTCTGTCTAAGAACTTAGAAAATCAATTTTCTTAAATATGAATTGTATCAGTATGAAAAAGGATTAAGCAAAAAATAAAGATATTTCATTCTGTCTAATATGAGATATTTCCTCAACTGATAATATTGGTGATTAATGAACTGAACAACTACATTTTGTTTCTAGGGTTTGGGGTTTTCTTACAGACTGACAACTGTTAGCTGTCACTTTGAGACAATGCAAAATTACATATGGTAGCTGTTCATTAAGAAGATGATTAGTAATAAACACTTGCAGCACTTTCTTTTTAAATTTATCCCCATTTAAAGTATTATTTTGTGATTCCTTGTCAAAGAGATACCTATAGGCATTATAAACATTACAAATGATTTTGCTTCTCAGAGATTGATGGGTGAAAGAATATGAAGTTTGGATGTAGCAATTCCAGGAGAAGTAAAACTGCCACAATTTTTCATATAGTATTAGTCTATTACATACTAACATTCTATAGTGTCTTAATATTCTATTCTATTAGTCTATTACATACTAAAATTCTGTAGTGTCTCTAGTGAAAGTAAGATATATAAAAATTTTAAATATATTTTCCTTGTTTAAGTCACAGAATCACAGACTTAAAGCATGGCTTGGGTCAGAAGGGACTTTAAAAATCATCCCATGAACAGGAACACCTTCATGAGAGCAGTTTGCTCAAAGCTTCACCCAATCTGGTCTTGAACACTTCATGTGGTCAAGTGTTTTACAGGTCCATGTTATAAAAGTTATATTTTGATGAAGAAAACTTAATTGTTCTGCACTCAAGTAAAATAGACATCTCTGTCAAAGCAGGACTCAGGTATTCAATCCACCCATACGGGTACCAAGGGAAGTCTGTTGGATGTATCTGTCCATCCAGCTGGTAAACTGACAGCTATTCTGCTGAAATTCACCATCTCTAGCAAAAGGAATATGCACTTTGCACTAATCCAAGTTCAAATCATAGTTAGTGAATCCCATTCAGAGTGGCATTATGGCCACTGTATCAGGAGAACAAATCTAAATATTCTGGATCAGCAATTGCTTGTGATACTTGTACTGGCAGCACAGATCCGTTCCCTCATAAAACTGAACTCAGCATAATCTCAAAATCTCTAGCTGGAGACACGTAGTCATGTCTCCTAAATAAGGACACTTTTTCTGCTTCTTCATATACCAGTTATAGTCCCTTAATCACATAGCTGAAGTAAAGCAAAACAACAAAAGCAAAACAGCAAAAGAAAAAATGCATTGTCTGAAAAAATATTTTTTCCTTTTGATATATTCTGCATTCTAAAGAGAGCTAATTGAAAAATATATTTTCCTTTTCTTCTGCACAAAGCTAGTTTCAACATTGCTTGAAAAATTTCATTTCAAATTCTAGTTCTGTGAAAGAATAATGATCCTTTTCATATGCTAGATTTCCAGTCCTGTGAATTTTAAATTCTCTCTTCACAGCGGTAGAACAGCAAAGGATTGATTCTAATATAAACTTTCTTATATGCTTTTCTTCTTACTTTCTAACAAAATGATAGTTTAGAATGTGATACATTTTTGGGAAGCCAGAGCTATTGGCTTCAATTCCTCCAGTGAAAGGTGAAGTATGACTGTAGGAGAGCTCAAGGCTCTCATATCCCTGAGTGAAAAAGTCATTCCTGTTCTAGACTCTAGGAAAAAAAAAAAAAAAAAA
>VWZP01008845.1:829953-938042 GCA_013396995.1 Dicaeum eximium | reverse complement strand
AAAAAAAAAAAGGAAAATTTGAAGCTCTGAAAAGACAATACCATCTGATTTTAAGGTAGCACTGAATGCAATTCCCGTTTCTCTGTTTGCTCTTTGCTCAGGAATTGCAGCCAGCCTTGCAGTGTTTTCTGTCTTGTGACTTCTGTGTCCTGTTGGGTTCTTGGCTGAACTGGAAACAGACAATACTGGAAACTATCAATTGCAAATGTATGTCATGAATAAGAACTTGAGAGAAGGCTTTATTATGAATACAGGATTGTTTCTTTTTCTTGTGCAGGTGAATGGAAATAGTTGACTTCAAATCCTCTTTAAGATATTTGACAATTGAATAGGAAAGCCTGCCAAGTCCTTGTGAAAACAATGTCTATCTAGGCACCTTTCTAAGTGTATTGGCAGCAACCAGAAATAGCAGAGCAAAATGACAAAATTTCTGGAACTGCCAGATACTCATTGTACCCTGTGACACCTCTGCAGATCAATCAGAAAAGGGAGAGTGACTTCCTTCCCCCATTACAAGAACTACTGTCGTGACATCACAGCAAAAATGCAGCAATCTCAGGGCTCAGCCTTGTTGGAAAGTGGAAACTTATTTCTCTTATTTGGGCATTCTAATCTCCCTGTGTAGGGTTCATGCACAATGTGCTGTGCAGGTATTTGCCTTTCTGTCTTTCCTGACCCTGCAATCATTTCTGAACACAGATATATGCAAGCACATAAATACCCCATTAAGTTTTTTCTCAAAACATGTAATGGGGATCAAGAGGCTCAAAGGACTTTGGCATTTGAACTCTCAGAAAGACGAGGACCTAAAAAATGAGAGCTGACATGCATATCAATTGCACCGCTCTTTTAATACAAGCCTTTCATATAGATTCAAGTGCCATCAAGCTTTGCTGCAAAAGTAATAACCTCTTATAATTTTTTTTTCACAGGTAAAAAGACAGACTTTTCCCAGGTAAAAACTGTGAAGGCATGGTTGTGCATATTTCTTTCTGTCTTTGTTCAGATGATTCCCCATTCAACACCTGTGTCTGAAAATCTTTTCACTCTTGGAGAACCTCGTGCTCAACTCTTTGATATACTGTGATGATCTCACAAGTAATGCAGAGATATTTCCATCCAAAGTCTGGTGTTACTTCAAAAGGCAGTAAAGACTCTATCTACCTGTTAATTTCTAGGGCAGTTTGGCACAATACCACCCTTAAAACTCTGCTTTATTTTCTACTAGGTTAAAAAGTTTGGCTGAATTTTGTTTTCTTTCTATAATCTTTCATTACTGTATTTTAGTTTTATGTCCAATGTCTATTTTGTATCATTAGTGAAAGTTTTAAGACTGTGACAGTGTAGGTTATATACCTTTAAATACAGCCAGCAAAGTACAGTGCTTGAGACCTTAAAAGTGGTGACTTTTGTAACTTCCCAGCTTACAGAGACTATACTTCCTCCACTTGAATGCCACCAAGTTATTTTAAGGTAATGTGCACATGTGAAATTAATCACATTAATTGTAAGCACTTTTGAAATAATTTCAAGCTTAATTTCTACAATCGAGAGTATTTATTTAAGGCATCAACCAAATTTTGCTGTTGCTTTTTAAATAGCTTCACAAATTGAAGGAAGCATTTGAAAAAGAAGGTGATAATGTTTCCCTATTCTTGCTCCAGGCACATAAATGTTATTTCCTCTGAAATGTCATGTATTGACCATCTGAATCTTGATAAATCAGAAGATAGATTGCAGTGGAGCTCTATGTATTTAAGTATCAAGCTGATCCATAACTTTCACAGCAACCAAAAGCCATTTCTTGTCAGTGCTGTCCAGAATATATCCTGACAGTTCAGTAGGAGTTTCGGTGCCATTTATTTTCAAATCAATACTCAATTACTAAGAGGAAGATTCACTCCCTTGCCCATTTTCAAGATGAAATTATGGACTAGAGCAATAACACTTAGTCAAGGCAAGCCACTGTCCATTAACTCATGATGCTACCAAAAAGCCATCCAGACACTTTATTAAAGCTCAGTCTTTTTTCAGCTTTTAATTAATCATTGTGAAAAAGGCCTTTCACATTGTGACTGATGACCAGAGAAAACAATTTTCTCCTAACTGCCTTTTAATTTCAACTCTGGGAGTGCTCATTGACTGAATCTCACAACAACCCATCAATGCTAGTTTTTAATGTGTTTTCTCCTTTGTTATTGAGAAGAATGGAGTGGCAATGAGGCTTTGTGCTCCTCTTCATAACTCAAGTAATTGATTCAGTAAATGCCTCACATTTGCTAGTGGATAAAAAGTGCTGTCAATGTAGATAGTAGGTACTATATAAATTACTCCATTAACAGGAAATAAAGCTATTTACAATTTTTAAAGTGTAAAGTGCAAGTGGCTTTAAAAAAAAAAAATAAAGGACTACTACTTCTTACATGTCCATATGGGCTTTTTATTTTTTTTTTTTCTGTAAATACTAGTAATAGGATATAAAGGATCAGGAGAAGCTTAGCAGACTAAGGCTGCCATCCTGCAGCACTGTTCCTCTGTGAGTAGCCTATTGCAAACAACTCTTCTTGAAGAAACTGAGCACTAAAAGTATCTTTTGTGGGAAAACTCAGAGTACCCTCAACAGTGGTCATTTACCATGAATCTTGCTTTACTTTTCTGTTATTTTGGACACTGGACACTGGAGGGTAAGAGATGAAAGAGACTTTGCCGAGAAAAGGAAAAAAAAAAGAATTATAAGCAAAGAGATGTATTCTGTGTTTGCAGAAGCACTTACTGAAACTACTTTGTCTTGCAGAAATTCCTCTACATTTGACAGTGATTTCCAGGAAATGCATACCTGGTAAAGAAGTGTTCTCGTCAAAGAATGGCAGATAGAATGTAACAGTACAAGTGGATATGCTGTCTATACTACTTTTGTCCTAAAACAGTAATGAATACTTGGAAGGGTATTATCTTTACATATTTTATGTAAAGATTTTTTTTTAATGTAAGGCTATTTTTTTGTACTCACTTACAAATAAAAAAAAATTTAAAAAAAAAATTCAAAAATACTTAAAAATATTATTATATTACTTTAATATAATAAATAATACAATAATAGTGGAATAGATAACTGCAGCTTTAGATATGACTGTTCTGAGACCATAGTTTAAAGATTAGGTACCGACTTAACTTTGAACCTTCTTAAATTTTTCTGAACACATTCCTTCAGAAATACTGTATGAAAATAGGTCTATTGATTAAAGACCAATTGCATTGAAAATTACAAAACATGCCAAAATAAAGTGTTTTATCAAAACAATCCAGATTGATGAACCTTGACATAGACAATGGCCCATACATGAAAAAAAAAACCATAAATATGAAAACAGTTTAAGAATCTTGGTGTAATTTAGAAAGGATTATCTGTAGATATTTTCCAACACATAAGGCACATACATTTTGTGGCATTGTGGAAGGAAAAGTTAGCTATTTTATCAGTGCACAGTAGGAGAATGACTGGGAATACAGGAAAGATTCACAGAAATTAAAATAATAACAGTCTATTTGTAAGGACTCAAACAGTTGAGCACCCTTCCTAAACCAGAAGGAGGGACAGCCATGGACTGCAATGGGACACAGATAAAATACAGAAAATCCCCCTATGTAAGGATTAGTATTGAACACGTAATCCTTGGTCCTAATTAATCAGCAGTTCCAGATTACTGTACCTTTCTTTGTAAAGATGAATAAAATTAGCTATTAGTCAAGCAGTGGGTTTTTTTTGGGAAAAAAAAAGATATATGTTTAGTAGAGTCCTCATGAGAGGTTCACCAGGGAAACTGTGGTTCCACATTGTTGGTAATGCAAGGCTGGGGCTTTGAGCAACCTGATCTAGTTGAACATGTCCCTGCCCAGGTGAGGGGGACTGGAACACGATAATCTTTAAGGTCCCTTCCAGCCCAAACCAGTCCATGATTCTGTGGTTCTGTTTTATTACCAGAAGCTCTAAATTCCAGCATTATTTCTCCCAACCTCTTGTTCATCAAAATATAACAGATTTTCTTTCAAAATCCACTTTTTTTACAGTTTAGTTCTACTATCCATAACAGACTAAGTATAGTTTTTCAGACCTTCCCAGGCTGAAAGTATTAAGTAAATGGACCTATTTTCCCCTCTATGCAGCAAAGTCACAGAACAGATTTGTCTGTTTGTTACAGAATGAGTGATTAAGTTCTGGAATAGTCTGTCACAGCTATTTTATAAGTTTCCTATATGGAAACTTGCTGGACATTTTTCCTCCCATGGGAAAGCTGACTTCTCTGCAGATTTCTGTAAAAACAAACCTGTGTCTGTGTGTGGATTCAAGGACAACAGATGCATTCCTTTGCCTGTCTCCTTATATAGGAGATGTAGTTTTCTCTTTCTAGCCAATGATGTAGAGGTTCTTATCTCTCTAGCTTTGTAAGCATTGGGGAGTCTTGCTCTGACCAGGGTGGAGGAAACATGTAACTCTGAACGTGGGCATCTTAGCCTAAAACCTTCTGAATAATGGAGTCATTCCAATAAATCATATAAGCCTTCTGATACTGGAGTCAAGGAGTCTTCATTCAGCACCCAATGCAAGAACCCAGAGAAACAAACAGCTTTCCAGGCACAGATCCTTTTAAAACAACAATAGTTTGCCCGGGGAGGTGGTGGAGTTGCCATCCCTGGATGTGTTTAAAAAGAAATTGGATGTGGCACTCAGTGCCATGGTTTAGTTGAGGTGTTAGGGCATGGGTTGGACTCAATGATCTTGAAGGTCTCTTCCAACCTAGACATTCTATGATTCTGTGATTATCAGTACAGTGCCCTTCTCTAAGCTTTGGATAAAGCCTTTTGGCTTTGTAATTCTCTCATTTATTACAGATAGAAAAAAAAAATAATTCCCATGCCTTTATGTTACGTGTGGAAGTATTCAGTATATTGTGTGTAGTCATTTAATATTCATTCTCCCAGTATGGAATAAGACAATTGAATGAGATTTTTCTGGATGTGGTTAATTTTATAAAACCCCATAATGCAGATCCAGAATGAGCCTACCAAAAAGGAAGGATTGACTTTTGGGATATCCCAGGTGGTTCTGGGGTTCTCACACAGCTCATGTGTGCAAGCAGTGATGGATTCTGCATTTGGGGAGATCACCAGTATCCATCATGCATCTGTGCCCTTAGAAACATCTGTGAGGAATTCATCTAAAGTTGTATTCACACAATTATTCCTGGGTTACCATGGCAATTCTCTAGAGACTCTCTGAAAAGGATAGTATTGTTGAAGTGAACTTGGACACCTTATCCTGAATTCTGAAGTTTAGAGGTCAGAAGTTCACTACCAGCCATAGTATTTAAAAAGCTTTCTCTGAACAGGAGAATCAACATTGTGTTCAGTACCAAGGAATGTCAGATACCAAAATATTTTGTCTGTCTTTGTTAACAAGAATCTTTGCTGTTTAATCTCTACCATGCTTTACAGTTATATACTTTAAAGTAAAGAAAGTACTCCAAATTTCTATTTTAGTGTCAAATTCTTTTAATAAAGTAGACAAAACCAAACCCCTGCATTATATGAGTGTTGGTGTATAAACCAAAATTATTAGCTCTCAAGGTGATGACTACATGTTTCTTTTTACTCTGTCTTACTTTACAACATTTATTTATCACTCAATCACTGCTTTGTGCTATTTCACTGAATCACAGAACAGTTGTGGTTGGAGGCATCTCTAGAAGTTATCCAGCCCAAGCCTCTGCTCAGAGCAGGATCACCTGAAGCAGCTTGCTTATGGCCATGTCTTATTGGTTTTGAATGTCTCCAAAGCTTGAGACTTCACAACTTCTCTGGGTAACCTATTCAAAGATTTGATCATACTTAGAGTAAGGAACTTTTTCATATGTTTTTATTGTCCAGCAGGAATCCCAAGTTGTTTTCTGCAGAATTGCTTTCCTTAAAGCTGTTTTCCAACCAGTCACAGCCTATCCTGCTGCATGGCGTTATTCTTCCCAAGGCGAAGAAGGACATTTTCATTTTCATTTGTTGAACTTAATGAGATTTCTCTCAGCCCATTTCTAGAGCTTGTCAGTGTCCCTCTGAATGGCAGTATAATCCATTTTATCCCCTTTGGCCTGCAAACCTGTTGAAGATGCACTCAGCTTCATCATCCAAGGCGTTAATGAAGATGTAAACCAGTGTTGGCCCTCAGTATTGACCTTGGAGTATTGCACTAGTGCCTGGCACCCAGGTGGACTTCCTGCCTCAGATCAACCCTCTAGACCCAGCTGTTCAGGTGTTTTTCAATCCACTCCACTGTTTGTTTGCCAGTTCTGCACTTCATTAGTTTGTCAATAAAGATATTATTAGAGGCAGTGTTGAAAGCCTTATTAAAGTCAAGAAAAACAATATCCACTGCTATTCCTTTATCCACCAAGCCAGTCTTTTCCTTGAAGAAAATTAAAGGTTTGTCATACAATCATAGATTTTTTTTAAGTTGGGAAAAACCTCTAACATCATCAAGCCCAAATGATGGCGAGGTGTGATTTCCCCTCCCCTCAATACATTTCAGATTTGCATTCAAAATTATTCATTCCACCACCATCCCCAGTATCATGGAAGGCTGACACCCCCATAGTTTCCCTGTCTGCATCCTTGCCCTTCTTGAATGCAGGCAGGACATTTGTTTCATTCCAGCCTTTGGGAATCCTCCACAGTTTCCATGACCTTTCAAAGCCAATCATAAATGGCTTTCAGTGACATTGGCCAACGGCTTCACTACTTACTGTAAATAGTTTATACTGATGTTGATGAAGACCAGGACCCTTTTCTCTCTCATAATACAGAGATTATTACTGATATTGTCTAGTCTGTACTATACATAAATGTATTTTAAATTATCCCATAGTTCCCACTGTGTTAATCTTAAAATATCAATGTGGAAAAATCTGTTCTATGAGAACTATGGAAGAGTTTGATATAACATGTATTTAACAGCTGGGCTTAATGAAAGTGTGTAAAAATCTGTTGGACTTGAAAAATTTTTAAAATCCTTTCACATCAGAAAATATATTTAAATTCTAGTCAATATTTTTGCAGTAGTTCAGGTGTAACAAGACCACATTTATTTATTTTCAAGAGTATATGAATTAAATGTGTTTGGGCTTGTTTTCAGAAACTTTTGAGCATTGCTCAGAGATCACTCAAGTATCACATTTGCCTTAGAAACACCTGACGAAGTTCCACAGACCAGGTTACATCCCCATCTTTTTTGGCATTTGGCCTGGTGATAAGGCAGAATTTATAAGATATTATGTAGATCTTCTCTACCTGAGCTCCTGACAAGGCAGGGCATGTTGTTTTATCATGCACTCCCACCAGCCAACTCTGCTTCCAGCTGTTTGCTCTTGGTCAGGGACAGCAGACTCAAGAGAGAATGTGTATCCATCAGGACACTCACTATTTTACGCAGTTTCTAGGTGAAACTGTGTTTTTAACACATCAGAATTGAGAATGATGTAACCATTTTAGATATTATTTTCAATTAGATAATAAAAAGCTACCTATATCACCCTTACATATCAATTCTAAAACATGCTTTTAAACAACATTTACATACAGATTTGCCAAAAAAGACAGCTGCATTTGGAGTACTGCACACTCCTTAGTGATTTTAAAGCTTTATTGTTTTTCAAAGCTTGTTTAAACAATGTTTTTGAGACACAGCTAAAACAATAGCACAGTTGATTGATTACTGATGACTGCATACTGTAGACAACTTTCAGACAACTACATTTGAGGGCCACGTGGCATGGCAGGTTACTCTAACTAAGGAAACACAGGAAGAGAACATACATCTCAAATGTGGAGGTAGAAGAAATTTATTTTAGGTCACCAAGGACAAGTAAATGAGTAAAGAGAGGAGACAAAATTGTTGTCAGACATACATTTTAATTTGAATCAGTATCTATGCCATCTAGCCCATGTCTTTTGAAGGAGTCATCTCATCTAAATCTTCTGTAAAGGCTAGATTAGCTTTGTCTCTCATTCCTGACATGTTTGTCTCACCTGTTCTTAGAAGTTTCAAAGGAGACAGACTCCTTAAACTTCTCATTACATCTATTCCAGTCATTAACTATCCATTTTGTCAGGCAGTATTTCTTCTGGTCTACGCCTGAATTTGGCTTGCTGCAGTTTAAGTACCAGCAATACTTCTTGCCTTCTCTAGTGTGGACATAGAAAACAAATTGATTTCAGCTTTTTCTATTTGCATATTTGAAAGGTATTGAAGATGTGATTCAGCACGCTTACATCTACATGTGGCCACCTACATGTGGATTCCCATGTGTGATGTATGTCAGCTCTCATTATAGTTATTTATACAATGAAGTGTGATTCCTTAGACAATACAGAACATCAGCTGGATGCCAGGCATGGCATGTGGAAACTTTTTAAATGGTCTTGAGTTCCCGGGTTTTGTTGACTGACTTAGGCACTTAACCAATATGACCAACAGTAAACAGAGCTGCATTGGTAAAGAGTGGTGTTACTGAAACCTTTAAATAAATTAGAAGTTCAGTGCATTGTTCTCTTAACATTTTAAACTCATCGAAATAGCAGGTGTTATTTCTGTGGATCACAGAGAAAACTTTAGGATGAGCAAACCAAGATGGCTAATTCCCTAAGCTTAGCAAAGAAATCTTACTGAGCTATGAGGCAATCCTTCATTGCTTATCACCTCTGCATAAATAAAACATATTCTGTATTGTGCAATTTACTAAATGAACAGATTAAAAGTTACTTATGAACTTGAATCACAAGGCTAATTGGGAAAACGAATCACATTAGTAATTTTAACACTTTGCAACAGGAAATGCATTGGTGTTGGCAGTGTAGAACCCTAAATATTAAAAACAAACAAACCAAAAAGAAATTCGCTTGAAATCAAAAAGAATTTGGCAGTAAATGGCTCTTCTATAATACATTTTAGAATTAGTTTAGGGAAAAATTTTATGTTAGTTTTACTCTTAGTTTGAAACGATATAAAACTTAGAGAAACTGCAAAGGATTCAAAATCATTGGTTTCACAAATTGCCTTATTTATTTGGTAGTTTTGAAGATCAGTGTCAAAATTTGACTACATACATATCTTTAAAACATGATAGTGAAATAAACTCACATTTAGTGCAATTAGACTATATTTCTAAATTTTTTGCAATATTTAATATATAATATATTGGGTTTTAATAATACTATATTATTTTTGAGTTTCTGCAGTGTGACATCGACACAAAAAACCAACATAATTTATAATAGAGTAGAATAAAAGTTTGCATTTTTAGCAGGTTCTAGAAGATAACATTTTAAATTCATGGAAATGACTTCTGGCCTTTTCAAAACTCTCCCTTCCCATGGATCTTCCCAATGAATGTCAAATATCATATATGTTGATCTACATTGCTGTCATTGCGAATTTACCCTCTTTATTTCTAAGAGTTTGCATCCTTTCAAGGTTCCACTGTCTAAAAAAATCTGACTTGCTAGTTTAGGAGCACGTGCTCTTGCTAAGCAGCACATATACAAGAACAGTGAGAATAAGTTGATTAAATTGTTAAGTAGGAATCTTTTGTTACATAATTAATAAGATATTTATGAGCAAGATGCACTACTTTACACAGACTTTGTTAGACTCTTAGAGCAGATTAACAATGAAGTGTGAAGAATTCTGTTTTGAGTAAAGAACAAAGATGACTTCCCAAGATAATTGCTTCATCCAGCCTGTGCCCAGAATGCAGCACAAGGTGTTTATTTATCTGAAGCTGCTTCTCACAGAACCTACAGAATTGTGTTCAGATGCTAATTTTAAACACTGGAATGTAAAGACCAGCTAACAAGAAGGATTTGGGTTGTAGCTGTTCGGCTGGCATGAATACAGAACAGCACAGGTCACTGGTAACCAGCTGAACTCTGCTGCTGAAAGGACAGAAATAAAATAAACAGTGCTGATCCTACTGCCTTACCTCATTGGAGATAATGGTGTAGTTGGTGTCAAGACATTATTTTAAATATCAAGCAGACTGCAATTGCTGTGAGGCATAAAGGTCAGGAAATGTGGGAAATATATTCCGTGTTCTACCTATTTTAGCATAAGATCTGGTAAAAATAATTTTACAGAAAAGCACCTTAAGCAGAATGAAAAAGGAAAGTAGATCTGCATAGTGACATCTTTTCCAAACTAAGCTACTTTTTTTTTTACTTTCAAGAAGTTTTTTACAAAGAATAAACTAATTTAGGAAATATTACCAATGCTGAAAATGTAAAATACATCAGCTTTAAATATTATAAATTTCCAAGTAAAATGAAACACAAGTGTTTCCTTTTACCTCTTAGCTTTCAGTTTACTCAATTTGCATTAAAATATTACTACTCAAAATCATGTGTACATGTAAGGATTTGATTTTGATGGTATTAAGATTTCAAATTATGGGAATCAATAAACTTTTGACTCTCACTGCACATAAACTGAGAGAGTTTTGGATAAGAAACTCTGTAGCAGAAGACATAACTAGCTTTTCATACAGGAAGAATAAGAAAAATGGAACTTGTTTCTTCCTTTCTCACTTTCCAGAAAAAGGAGGGAATACAGGGACATTTTCACCTTTGAGATGATTATTGGAGACAACATTTATTCAGAAATGAATACTCATGTGGAAAAGATTACCAGCCCTCAAGTTAACTCATAGTAAATGGAAGAGGCATACTAGAAATTCCAAAATTACAAGTGAAATATTTAAAAATATATTATTAGAAATAATAGAAATAGTTAGAAATAATATTATTTCTAAGACAGATGGTCCATCAAAAGTTTATGTTCGATGAAATTTTGATGACCATGATGACCTTGATGCAGAAATAATCAAGCTTTCACCAGCTTCAATTCCCCTGCAGCCCAAGACAGCTCAAACACACTCCTGAGATAGAGCCCTCATTACTGGATTGCAGACCCAAACTGGTTTTGTGCTTTTTACGGCACAATGGATCTTTCACTCTTTTGTATCCAAGGGCCTGAAGGCAATTTGAGATGTACAGGTACTTTCTCAGCCTGATGGTTGAAACTGTTCCTGGGGAAACACAGACTTGGAGCCATGTAAACTGCCACAGAAAACAAATTTGAGTCTCTGCCTCCTAATTTATTGAACTAGATCACTGCAAATAGAGAGAATAATTTCACCATTTTCTTCATGGAAAAGCAGAGCTGGTCTTGGCCTCTGGTCTGAATACAGAGAGCACCTTTGAGCACAAGCAGGTGAAGGCAGCTCCACATTATCCTTCATACAGAGGCCTGGCAGGAGCAGGAGACCACATATGCCCATATATTTTATGCTTCCTGCTCTAGGCAGATCATTTTTAATTTGGGTCAGTTTTGGATTGGTAGATGAAAAGCCACATCTTCCTGTGCATTACAAAAAACCCAAAATTTGGGCCTGCGAACTGCTCTGAACATTAACAATCCAAACCAAAAATGGCATAACACAATACTTAACTTTTCTGATGCTTAATGCAAAGTCAGATATACAAATACATGGTTAGGGCATATTTTAAACTAATTCTTTAGTAACTACTTTTTCCTACCTTTTATATGAAAATCTTTCTGTCAGAGATGCAATATTTTCAAGATAATAAAGAAAGCAGTTACATTTAAAATTAAGTGATTTTCTTTGTCTTTGGCTTTCTATCGATGCAGAGAATAACTCACATCTCACAGGATGCTAAAATAAAATGGAGGCTGAAAATCCACAAATCATAATGTATGAGCTGGAGTACAAGGAGACATGTTTATTCCAAGTAAAGAATTTATTATATGAGATGTCCAATTAAATTTTTTAAAATTACATTAAGTTTGGAATTGCTCTGCCTAATACTTACCACCTCCTACATGGTGTATTGTTTAAATACGTTAGGAAAGAATAATCCATTAAATATTTATTAGTAAATTCAATCATGGCAAATTATTTCCCCCTCATTCAATGTATAATAGTACAGCAATCAAGCTTCTTTTGTTTCACAGTAATCACTGCATCAACAATCAGTAATTATATATAAAGCTTCTGAAAAATTAGAGGAGCAAAGAAAGAGACATCTCTTTTGGTAACTAGTTCCCCTTCATTTCTTCTGAACAATTAAAATACCCATATACATTAACAAGATGAAACATTCTGAGACACGGGTCCCTAGTAGCAAGCATTGGAAACTGCATTATATTTGCTTGTTTTACTTTGTGGGTGGAAGTATATTTATTACTTTTTCTTTATGAATAAACTGCCAACATGCTAAGAGAGTTTTTAATGTTGTTTATTCTTCCTCAAAAGTGAGATTGACTACATGATTTAGAATGAACTTCAGATTTCTTTACATTTTTACTTCAATATAATAAATATTTTCTAAGATTTTGCTTAACTTTAGAAAGCCGCTGATTCTTTTGGAAGTCCGATTTGCTTAAAAGCAGCACGGAGTTTTAGCTCACAGAGAGCTGAATATCAGAAAGCCAGAGAGAGAAACAGAAGTTGGTACTTACTATCCCATTACTGAGATGGATCAGCTTCTCATCTTGAGCCAGCAAAAAGCCAAGAATGAGTACCAGGTTTGTCAGGTACTGCTTAGATGCCAACACATAGCTAAACTTAAAGGGGTCATAAAATAGGTAATATTAATGTTAACAATAATAAAAGCAAAAGAATCAAAATATAATTAGGAATCAACAAAAACCACAAACAAAAATATGAGCAGTACCCCATGGACAAGTAGAAGTAATGAAGAATTTTTTACCACGTAATGTATGTTACCCTTTCCTCAACAAAAAAAGTTTGTGAAAAGAACTCCTTTAATATGGTTATAGTTAAGTAAATTGTAAAATGTGACACATATCCCTTGTGATTTACTTGCTTCTCTGATACTTGCTTTTCAATTTCCTCCTTCATTTACTTCTTCCTTTGGTATCTGGTCAAAATCCATATTTTAAGTTTCTGAAGGCAAGGAGCCTTTTCAGCATCTATCACTCAGGGATCTGGCTTGGTATTAGTAGGTGTAATAGTAATTCAAAGAAAAAATTTCTTTCAAGATTTAATCTCTGGAGTTGCTCATCATAACCTTTTCCATCACAGAAGCTGAAGCATAGAGGGTGCAGGTTTTCCCATTTTCCTGTGTAAAAGTCAGTATTCAAGGACAGGATTTTGAAACATTTAAGATATCTCCATTGTGGTGAACTTAACATGAAAGGCACATGAAAAGAAAAGTAAAGCATTACAAAGTTATTTTTCTCAAGTATAATTAAAATGAGACCTGTTAAACTGATCTAGTCTTTACAGTTCATCTTTCTTTGGCTGTGTAATTTGTTCAGCTCACTTTTCATTATGCTATACCTTCACGCTAGCAAATTTAAGAATTTTGATAGAGCAATGAAACACAGCTAAACAAGGTCAAGTTTTCATTTTGTCACACTTTTTCAGAAAACTGAATTTTTTTCACATTCAATCTTTCTTCTAATTTTTCTAGTTAATAGTCTGGGTTTACCACTTGAAATACTGGAGCACATCTTTTGCATAACACCCCTGTCCATAAACCTTTAAAACAAGAATAAGTTATTTTAAACAGACAAGTGAAAGAACAAAGGAGAACTTACATTCACACAAGTTAAGGAAATGAACATTTTGTGCTGTGGAATGCTCAGCTGGAATAGTAAGATGGACATGAGCACTTCCAGCTTGCCTCAGTACCTAGGAACAATCCCAGATATGCTCTATTCTGCTTTCTGCTCTATTAGCATTCTGCTTCAGGTTCTGCATTTCAGGTTACTTCTGCTACCACAAACATTTTTAAATCTCTTCAGCTCAGCTCTCAACTAAATGATGGAAGATGACAGCAAATACCCACCTCCACTCCCATCTGCACATTCCTGTTCTAATTACTGTCTTGGGCAACTGTGACTTCAAACAAACATTTTTTTCTTGTTTTCCCAGTTGATCAAAGGATTCATAATGTATAAAATATCCACAGAAAATCTTTGAGACTATATGAATTCAAGCCATAAGATATCACAGGCAGCCCTTTGCAGGTCCTGGGTCTCTAAAAGGTCTCAAAGAGAGCCCCAAACTTCCACCTTAAAAGTCAGCAGTTATTGTTACAAATCTTGTTTATAGCAAACAATAAAGACATTGTTTTCAAACAGTATCTACTTCAATCTTCTGAATAATTTTCCACCTTTTAAAATTAACTGGAGGGTTTATGGGTTTTTTAAAAAGTATTTTTAAATATAGGTTGAGGACAAAGATAAAGAATAATAGCAAAATAGACTTTTATTGGTAACCAAAAAGCCTCCAACGAGTGATTAAGTGCCTTTATTCAGTTCAAGGGTGAAGTAAAAGACATTAAAACTCTGGGAGGTCAACACTGCAGTTTTGTTCACAGACTCATTGAGCCTCAGGCAATGCACTGTTGTCATAGACACTTTCAACCCTGCTAAGTTTGTATTTTGTTTAGTTAATTTAACAGATGTGCATAGCTTGCAATCATGATTTTGTATCTATTGTACTTTTTAATAGTCTGGAAAGAAAATAAATGATGGTGGGTCTCTCCATCCTTAGGCAAGTTAGATAAAAATTTGACTATGTGAAAAAATGATATTTCTTCTACTAGCAAACCCAAAATTACCAATGTTCCTTCGTGACACTTTTCTTCTGCCCCTTTCAAAACTATGTAACATTCAGGAAAAGATTGGTTTTTTAAACCACATTTCAGATTTTAAACCATTCTCACATTTTTGCAAGAAAGGAAAATCAAAACTTTTTTACTGAGCAGTTCACACGAGCAGGGGATGTTCAATCTTATTAGTGTTCAAATACTGTTAAAGCACAGAGAAGGGTTTCCTGCAGAAATGAATTGCTACATGTTTTTCCTTCAGACAAGGCCAAGCCTTGTCAGTATTTGTTAGTTTTCTCACTGGGATGCTGTGTATTTTTAGTTTTGTTCTGGTAAAAACCAGTACATATCTCCAAGGCACATTTCTGTCAAGATATTCTGATTTTTGGAACCTGAGTATTCCAGTGGTCTTATATCCTCTGGCTGCAAAATATCTATCTGTCTAAGACCAGCAGGACCACTATCCTGTATCTTAAAACCTTTGACACTTGAAATGTATTTGTGAAGCTTCAAAGCATCAAAGTAAATGCAAAGTGAATATAAAAAAGCCATCTCATAAAGACTTCCTTTTTGACATATACCAGGGACATCAAATATTCAAAAAGCAAGAAAGCAAAATAAATCAACATCATGATTTTAAATGATGGCTTATGTCATTTAACAGAGACATAGGAGCAATGCAGTATCTCTGTCCATAAAGCCATCAGTGGGCATTAAAGGAATGTGCTTCCTTGGAAATGCATTTCTATTGATCTAAATGTCAGAGTGTGTGTTGATTAATAACTCATTTCATCCTTAAATTTTTCCCTAAGACACATGCTGTAAATTAGACACACATGCATACCTGGGAGAGACTCTTTACTGAATCTGTGACTGCTAACTAATGACTTCAGCAAATTAAAATTGTGTAAATAGAGGGAAAAAAAACCAAAATTAACAGAAGTTCTGTAGTTTGTCTTTCCTCCTTGATCTATCCTTTAAACACCTGTTTAACTGATGAGGAATTTGAGGTGGGAGAGCTGCTGTTGAGGCCAGTCTGGCTGGACATGGCAGCACCCATCCATCCTCTGACCACATCCTGCTCCCAGCAGTTCTGCCTCTCCCTGCTACCTGGGACTCTACTCTGTCTCCCATCTTCCATCTTTTCATGAGCCTTTGTGTGGTTGTTGCTTATCAGTTTATAAATTCTTGTTCTTGCATTACTGTCTAAGGTCTCCTCCCTCTTTCATGCCATCTTTAGGGCTCAGAGAAAAGTCATTTGATGACCAATATAACAAGTTCTGAAAAGAGAGGCACAGTGAGATAAAGCCTCTCCTGGCCACCCTAGGGGCACAGCCAACTCTGTCACAGTGCAACCTCAGGTGAGACTTTGGTGAAACAAATGTGGGAGGAAGGGCTGTGAGAAACCTTGTCTGGGGTCTCCCAACCTTGTCTGCATTTGAGTGTTACTTGAAGAGAGAGACACTGGTTTTGTCACTGAGCCTCAGATGACTGCACATGGATGAAGTTTTCATGGTGATAAAAAGAAGAGTGTTATGTGACTGGCAGTTCCTTCAACAGCTTTTGTGATCACACCAAAAACAATTGGTAACTATTTGTCATCAACATTGCAAATATAGGATATATGTCAAGAGATCATCTGATTTACCCTTCCCTGTTAAAGCACGTTCACAGACTATTGCTGGCAGAAGATTATCTAATTTCTCTTTAGAAACCTGCTATTGATGTTCCATTGCACTCCTCAATAATCTATTCCAGTGCTTTAGTGTTTTTATAACTAGAATTCATATTTGACAGAATTTTACCTAAAAATTTCTTAGGTGCACTCTATGTGCCTTTATTCTAGCTTTATTGTCCAATGACACAGTAGATACATTCCACATCAGTAAAGAGCTTTTTGTGTACTGGAGCTACACCAAAATCATCCCCACTTTTTTGTTAAAAGACTTCAAAAATTCTTTTAACCTTTTTCATAAAGTGTGTTTAACAGCCTCAGCATTGTCACTCATATTTTGTGAACTACTGCTGATATGGCTTTAATCTTCTTAAAATAACATTTATAAAACCAGACAGAATGCTCTACATGAAGCCTAAGGAGTCTCAGCTAGAATGGAACTATTAGTTAATTTTTATACATCTACCTTTTTTGTCTTGCAAACAGAAGAGCCCAGAACAGAACTTGACTTCCTTTTTTAAAGGACAGATATTTATATAATAAGTGAAAACCTTGCCCTTGGTTGATAGGGTGGCTGTTTTTTTAAAGTCCAAGTTTCAGAAGCTAACTTCAGATTCTTTGCAAGTAATTGTCTGCTCTCACCTTCTCTGAGAAGCTTCCTCTGGTTTACTTTTTTTACTGTTTATGGATAGTTTTGCCAATTTATCCAGATAGTGTTTTCTTAATTTTTCATGCTTTCTTTCAATTTACAACAATAAATGTGATGTAATGGTGGAATTAAAGAATAATTTATGTTGGAAAGTACTTCTGCTCCTATCTCTTTCTCCAGCAAGAGCATTTTAAAAGTTATATGAGGTTTATCAGGGTAAAGTCAAGTTGTTAATAAATTTGAGGATGGAGAGTCCACAACTGTACTGAGCAACCTGTTCATTTTTGGCCATGTTTATTGTGGAAAAAATAAATCCCTTATATTAAAACAGAATTATCTTTTTTGAAGCATGAGTCCTTGTTGTGTTTTAAACACAGTCAGCAACCAACACCAAGACAGGTTCTCACTCACTCCCCCACCAGCAGGACTGTGGAACACACCAGAAGGGTAAAAGTGAGAAAACATGTGGGTTGAGATAAAGACAGCTTATTAGGGAAAGAATGAGCTGCATATGCAACCAAAGCAAACCAAGGGATTAATTCAGTGCTTCCCATGGCAGGCAGGTGTTCAGCCATTCCCAGGAGGGCAGGGCCCCATCACACACAGCAGTGACTGGGGAAGACAAATCCCATCACTCCAAACCTCCCCCTCTCCTCCTTCTTCCCCCCACTTTATAACTGAGCACGGTGTCACACGGTCTGGAATGTCCCTTTGGTCAGCTGGGGTCACCTGTCCTGGCTCTGTCTCCTCCCCCCCTCCCAGGCAGCCCCAGCCACTGTGGCCTTACCAAAAGTAGAAAAGGCCTTGGCTGGGTGTGAGCCCTGCTCAGCAATAACAAAAACATCTCTGGGTTACCAACCCATGTCCAGCACAAATCTAAAGCATTTCCCTGTACTAGCCACTGTAAAGAAAACTGACTCTTCCCCAGCCAAAATTAGCACAGTCCTTTAATTGTCCATCTCTTGGAACAATCTGACTGTAACTAAATACAATCTTATTCTATTAGCTAAGTCATTAATGAAAATAATCAACAGAACATGGTTCACCCCGGATCCATCTGACATCTCTTGAAATATTCTTCTAGTGTGATGTTGCATTGCTAATAAACACATGGTCAGGTTTTTGAATCAGTTACACATGAATGTACTATATCTGTATTTTGGTCTTAAGGATACAATATAGGATAGAGTATCAAATAATTGGCTGATATACCTCATCTGATTTTTCATTTAACCTGTTCAAGTTTGACGGTAGCTAAAATTACAAATCCATGTTGTTCTGGTATTCTTGGAAGTTTAAAAAGGCAAATTGATTTGTCATCTGCTAGAAAGTTCTGAAACCCTAAGCCCTCTTTTATTTTTTGTTCTGAAGGCCACTTGGACATCCCTCATTCTTTATGTGTTCTCAAGGAAATAGCTCCGTGGTTGTTGAATAGCTTAGGTATTTGGAGGCCTTCTGGGACTGGCTCTGAGTAAAATTAAAGTAAACTAAACAGTTCTCATCTCTCATATTTTCTTTTTTAGGAATATGCTAAGTTTCAGGCCCTTATTTAATGTATTTGCTGGTTTATAAAAATTAAAAGGTAACAAGTTATTAATACTGCCACCTTATCTATTAAAAGCCAAATTTGCTTTCCATCCCAGTCACATAATGGAACTTTCATTTCGCAATTTACATTTTTTGGAAACTTTTTTTTTGGTGCCTCTATTTTTCTTATCTACAATCCATTTTTCATATTGTTCATTTTCATTTTAGCCCTACATTATGAGTTTGGTTACAGTTTTGTTTTTTTTTTTTTTCCTTTATTTTCCTTGTATTTGTTTTGATTGTGAACCTTTTGATCTAGTTTTTGCAAAATATAATTTTTCTTTCATAGACTTAAAAATTTTGGTAATACCATTAACTTTCCTTTTTCTTTTATGCCTCAGAAGGCCTTAGAATATACAGATTGGTTTCCTGCTTTTAGTGCCACATATTAAAAATGCAAATTCACCCTTTGTTCCTCAGGCCACCTTTCCCAAAGATGCTTTCTACTAATCCCTCTTCATGCTGAATTCTGTTTCTTCCTTTTTCTGCTTTCATTCTTTCCTGTTAGTAGAGTCACAAATGGTATAACTTCACGGTCACTCTCTTATTGTTAGACATTCTCTGAGCTTTTGGTAGTAATTACATTTAATGTTGAGAAGTTAACCTGTTACAAGCAGATAGAGGAATGTCACCAGTTTGAGAGCATGCCCTTGTAAATTTAGTGGAGCATGAGCTTCCATGGATGGATCAGTTAAAATGTCCCAGCAGCACTGCTAGAAATGTAACTTTCTTCTCATCCAGCTGACAAATGGATTGCCAAATTGCTTTCAAAACTGTCAGTGATGCTTCCAGGACCGGATTTTGCACTGTATAATCCAAGGAATTGAAGGTGGTATTCTGCATGGAACCTTCACACAGCAAATCACACAGTTTGCAGCACATCTCTAAATAGTTCAGAAAGAAGGAAAGACATGTCAGGAATAATAGAAAAATGCTTCCCCCTGAGAAATTTAGTTTCTCAGTTTTCTGATTGGGGAAGTGCTTCAGTGAAAGATCTGACATTAATCAAGCTAGTGTACCTATCTGTGGATTGCTTATGTAATCACTGCCAGGGTATATTGCATCAGCTGCTTGAAGGTATGAAACAGATGTAAATGCACAAAAATATATGCACATTCATTTGCCTTTCCTAAAGCTTGCACTTGGGCTAGATCTAGTGAGGTGCACAACCCTCAATTCTTGCTGATATCGGGTACAAGACTAAATAATGATTTAGGTAGTATGAGCCTAATTATCACTTTTAGACATATCATTACTAATTATCATTCAAGAGACAATTAATCATCACAAGCTGAAGTAGTGGCTACTTCTCTCTGAGCTGCTGTCCTGAGTATAAGTGCAGCTGGCAGTGCAGAATCAGTTGCACAATGGGTGTATTCCACAGGCATTACTTAGAGTCCCCAGTTCATGGCTGCATGTCTAAACAGAGCATGAAAAATAAAAACCACTTTGGATATCATTGCAAAACTAGGCATGGCAAATGGTACATTTCACCTGGATTTTGCCCTGATGCCAGGCACTTCATATACCTTAAATTCTCAGTGGGTGTTTTGTATTTCTGACCCAAAGGAGCAGAGCTCAAGCCTTTTTTCCTGTTAAATGTGTCTTGGTAAATGAACCTCACTAAGTCTGAAGTGAGTGCTTTCACTAAGGCTGTCTAATTCTTTAAAAATAATTTTAAAAACATGTTTATGAGACTGCTCATATTCTTACTTTAGAGGAGTCACATTCTCTGTTTCACTTCCCACTTCTCTTTCTACATCAGATAACTGTACTCTCATCATCAAATAACTGTACTCTAAAACCAAGATTACAGTTGAAGTCTATATTTTCACAGCAAGCAGCTTCTCACCTTTGAAAACTACAGACACCTTCATGAACCTGCATTTACATATTCTCACCTATACAAATCTGTTGTTAGGTTTATGCCTTAAAACAAAGATAATCCATCCTCCCTAATTATCAGGCTGAGAAACATCAAATGCAGAGGTCATGTGCCCCACCCAAGACAGATTTTTCTGATTTAAAACAACTGGTAGAAATTTAGCTTGATGACTGATAATATATTTTCAAGATAACACTTTATCAAAGCATGACAGCAGCTGTGAAATCTCAGAGTTTCTCCTCTCTCCTCTATGACACCTTGATAAGGCAATTACACCATAATTACCTTAACAAGTGGCATTACAGGAAATTATTGTCATTCTCCTGTTAAAATAACACATAATCATCAGCAAGTGTATTCTAGCATCCCCAATCAGCATCTGATTAGCTGGAGCTAACTCAGAAAAGAGAGTGCAATAGGTGGGCAATAATTCACAAGTTAGAAGAAAAGGGTAAAATATACCTACCTGTGTGCTGTGTCTATATCTATATATATAGAGAGAGAGAGAGAGAGAGAGTGAAATGTGTATATATATATATATATTTAGACTTCATTGAGTGTTTAAAGTAGCTGTTTACCTGATCACTTCCAAAACAAGCTTCAAAGTTTTTATTATTATTATTTTGCAGGTATGTAGAAAAGCCTAAATGAGACTATTTAAAAATACTCAGGTAAATAGCCAGCTTAATTTAGAAATGCTTGCTTTATTCATATTTAAATGGTCATATTTGTCAACCTACTAAAATTTCTCTGTATTTCCTTCAGATCTCTGGTTTATCATGTCAATTCCTTCAAGGTTGATAGCACCTTGCAATTTATATCATTATGGTCTATGACACCACTTCCAGTTTACCTTCATAAAACTGAATTATAGAACCTACTTTTTTCTCCATTGGTTGTTTCCTTGCATACAATTCCACTGGGCTGCACTCTGGAAGAGAATTAAAAACTGGGTTTTTACCTACCATGTCCTAAGCCCCTTTTGCAAAGATAGTGCAAATAAGATTAACCATGACAATAGGTGTGAGTTCTAATTCTACTAATTGTAAAATTCCATTACTCTTCCATGTGAAGAAAACATTTTCTGCCACATTATGTATTTTCTTGTTTTAGTCAGAATACCTTCACCTAAAGCCTAAAAGCAAACCTCACACCATGATGATCAATGTAATGCTATAATAAGTGCTTGTCCTTTAGAAGCCAGCTAAAGGTCTCAGGCTCTGAACATGTGTAATCCAGAATTAATTTCCATACCTTAGCTATAATGAAGCAGAGCAAAATGGGAAGGCATAGCACATATAACAGCAGCATGAATCTTTTTAAATTGCTATGTGGTTCTCAGGTTTCAGAGTGCATCTGTTATACTGGCCCACACATATGGTTAAATGAGGTAGAATCTGCCTTTGTAGGTACCTAAAGGCTCTGTCAAGAATCCCCTCAGCCTAAGACTCTGTACCTCACTGCTTGGCTCAGTGAGCTCATGACACTGGAATGATTCCACCCACAATACTCTGCAAAATCAAGTCTACAGGTTTGGATTCTGCACAAAATATCTGACAGAGATTGTGTATTTTTTTTCACTCACTATCATAGTGCTAGAGCATTCATTCAGGATAAAGTAATAATAATCATAGGTAGAACACCAGACAATCAGGAATAGTGCAACCAACAGAAGCAGAGCAGTGACTGCCCACCTATACTCAGCACTGATGAGGCCTCACTTAAAATCCTGTGCTCAGTTTTGGGTCCCTCACTACAACAAGGACATTGAGATGCTGGAGCACATCCAGAGAAGAGCAACAGAGCTGATAAAGGGTCTGGAACATAAGGAGCAGCTGAGGGCACTGGTGTTCTTTGGTCTGGAGAAGAGAAAGCTCAGGGGTGACCTTTTCACTCTGTACAGCTACCTGAAAGGAGGTTGTAAGGGATGTGTACCTCTTCTCCCAGGCAACTGGAATAAGAATAGAACAACGGGAAATAGACTCAACTTTTGCCAAGAGGTTCAGGTCAGATATTATGAAAAAAATCTTCACTGAAAGAGTGGTTAAGCACTGGAACAGTCTTTCCAGGGAAGTAGTGGAGCCATCAACCCTGGAAGTGTTCAAAAAGCAAGCAGATATGGCACTTCATGATGTGGTTTAGTGGGCATGCTGGTATTTGCTCAAAGGTTGGAGTTTATAACCTTGGATATATTTTCCAACCTTTACGACTCTGTGACTGTTAAAAAGTACATTTGAGACTTGTCCATTTGCACTTTAGGTATGTGAGTACCCAGTGGGATGAAGCTCTGCAAACCTACCAACATCTCTGGGTTATTGTTATGTGTCACAGGCTCCACTTTGACAAACGGAGTGTTTTCCTATTGGACAGATTGGTTTTCCTGTTACTGTGCTTGTATGTACAAATATTTTTCTGCATCACTTACTGTTTTACATGAGTCTAACTATTATGAGAGGGAACTGTATTTCACCATGAGTTCCCAATAAGGACAGTCATTGTAGTGTTCTAAGAGTTAGAGGTTAGGATTTGTCTCACATTTACCTGTCAGTGACATAACAACTAATTCAAGTCACTCATTAAGATTTGATGAGAGGTCAAAGGAGGCAGATAGGCATCTCCCTGAGACATCTGCCTTGGGATGAGATGAAATATCAACTGGCTAAACTTAAGCAAAGACATGTATATCCTGTCATAAGCCACTTTTTTCTTTTTTCCCTATCACTGACTTAGGCTATAGGGAAAAAATTCCTTTCTCAAGACGGAAAGTGAAATCCAGGCTATGGTTGTTGTCTTGTGTCTCAGGAAATGAGAGGTTTATTCCTGGTGCCACAGAGCTGAAAGAAGTGAATGTGAGAAATGACTTACAACTCCCATGATACTGCCTGCATATTCCTGTGAGTAGAGACCAAAGTGTTTGCAAATGCACCGAGCAAAACTGTACTTCAAGAAAAAAAGTGAATGCTGTTTCTTGCGTTTTTTCCTTTTGTGAATCTGAAATATGATTCACTGTCAAATGTATTACTTGCTAAAAGAGAGTCTAATCTTAATTTTGAAAATACATATTTAAAAACTCAATAGCAGGTAGAATTATTTTAAGTGCTCTTCAACAGTAGAACCTAAAAATCATTCTCCTTACAACAGTGTTTTAACTCAGTTTGAGAAAGGAGAGTGCTCCCCAAACTGGTGAGTTGAGTTTTCTTGTAAATGTGAATGTGGGGGCTAGAAATGCTTCTAAATTTGCTCTTGTAAGAGATTTTTTTTTTTTAAAATATGGGGATTGCTTCTTACTTTGCTCTTGTCAAAATAAACATCAAAATGTAAAAGGACAAACTATCATGTTTAGAATAAAGAATGTAACTGTCCATGCATATCTGATAAATTGTGTGAACAAAAGTGCAGCTGGTGAGAGAAATATGCAAAAATGATGGTGTCTTTGGAAGCTCCAAGTGAAAAATTTATTAAATATGATCCAAGGTCATAGCTTTCTATGTAGAAAGAAAATAAAACCAATAAAAAAAGAACTTTTTTTGCTGTAAAGCACCCTGTATTTAAAATGAATGTGCTTTCAAATAAAAGCTGTTACAACTAATTGCTAGTTAGAAGCCTATCCTATCCTCATTTTGAGTAAATTTCTCCTATATTTCTTAGTCAAATTAAAAAAAATAATTTTCACAGAGAGCGAATGTTTCGATTTTTACCAAAACTGTCAAGCCGTCCTTTTTCTCTTGGAAAAAGCTGATTAAAGACTCCTAGACTGAAGACTATAACTTCATCTATTCTATAAAATCCTCAGTTAATGAGAAATTTTACTAAAGCCAACTTTCTTTTATGCCTGCTTAGCAACCTTCCCTGGCTTTGCAAAAGCCCATCTGTATAAGATCCTTCTGATTTGAAATATCTGGCTTGAGTGAAGTCAATATTTTCTGTCCCTTGCTGGGAAACAAGAAAAAGAAAAGAAAAGTGGGGTGGTAGTAGAGAAGAACAATTTGTATGTGTGCAGAATGGGAGTGGGAACAATCCCACACAGTTCAGCAGATCTGGAGGCTTGTGCAAAAATAAGGTTTAGCATTTACCCTTAGGTCTTCTTTCACTGAAGGATCAATCAAATGAAAAAAGGGATGGCATGATGTTGCAAAACAATAATATCTGTTTAACTGTATGTAAAAGAGATTTGAATATAAGGAACTTACACCATTTTCAAAACTCATTTGCTGACTCTTATTAAAAACAAATTTGCTGTGAATGAGTCATGGACATTTAAATCAATTAAATCTATTTGCTTTGGTGAGCAATCCACCATATACACCTACTGAAAAGCTATTTTCATTCATGGCAGCATCAGCAATGTAATTATAACTCCAAACACATATCCAGATTTCTTTACCCATGTGATTCCATGATCCGTGTTGCTGAGGATTATTGTTGGTATTATAGTCAAATAATAAAATAAATTAAATCCACTTCACAAAGAACAAGCAGAAATCATCCAGAAGGAAGTTTGTAATATATTTTTATGATGAAATCCCTCATTGAAAAATCTTATTGGGATTGATAGAGCTGAAGACAATAAGATTAATTAAATTTTCAAGAACTTTTGCAATCAGAAACTTCAAGTTGCTTTGTATTACAAATTTATCACTACATGAGTTTATTTTACTTTTAGTATTTAGGAATACTTTTTCTGTGGTGAAATTGTCACATAGAAGTTTTGAATAAAAGTTCTGCATTGAATCAAGACAATCAAAATGGTGAGTGCATGTAAGGATCTGGTTGAAGTCAGAACTGATCTGAAGATGAGATAGTTTTTGTTACTGAGCTAAATTTTTACCTTGTAGCGCATGACACCATAATACTAAATAAGATAAACAATAAAGACTACTAAAAGTTAATATATCTTTAACAAGAATTAGCCTTTGCATAATAAATAAATGCCAATACTTAAAAATCCAGAAGCCTTTCTGCATAATAAACCGTGGTTTAATGTCAGAGAGAATTGTCACTTAATTGAGTACCATCAGTTATAATTTATCCTGTAGGATAGAAAATGTTATAATGCATATGCTAATTTAAAGAATGTTTTTAAAGTCTCTCTGTAAAATCACCTATTTTCCTTGTTGTTAATAAGAGGAAAAACATTGCCCAGGAAATGTTTTAATGAGTAGCAAAATTTCTTTAACATGATTTAACAACTTTGGATATATACTTTTAATGCTGTCTCTAAAACAGCTGAAACAAAAAGCCTCTTGAAAGGACTTATGAATCACAAAATACTATAATAGCCCCTTATGATGTGTGATGAGCGAATATTCTCCATAAAACCATCTGATAAAAACATAGGAAATAAATATATTATTGTGTGGGTGAGTTGGCTGCAGTAGGTCTTAATGAAGATTATATTAGAACATGTCACCACACTCGTGTTCCTTTCATTTCCTGATGTCCTTTGTATTCCTGGGGATCAGGGATGCCACTGTTGGAGACCAGTGGCAAGTGATGCTGCTCAGGGGCCGGTATTGGGACCAGCACTGTTAAACATCTTTGTCAGTGACATGGACAGTCACCCTCAGAAAGTTTGCCAATGGCCCCAAGCTTTTTGGAGCAGCTTTTCCACACACTGGAGGCATGGGATGCCATCCACAGGGGCCTGGGCAGGCTGGAGTGGCGGGCACATGTGAACCTCGTGGACTTCAACGTGACCAAGAGCCAGGTCTGGCACCTGGGTCAGGACAACCCCAAGCACAAATTCAGGCTGAGCAGAGAATGGACTCAGAGCAGCTCTGGAACAGGCTTCAAAGTCTTGGTCAGAAAGGAGCTCAACGTGCAATGATCCAGGAGTGTGCAGTCATGGGCCAGAAAACCAGCTGTGTCCTGGGCTGCATCCAAAGCAATGTGGGAAGAAGGTTGAGTGAGGTGATTCTGCCTCTGGATTCTGTTCTTGTGAGACCCCACCTGGAGAGCTGCATTCAGCTCTGGGGTCCCCAGCACAAGATGGAGATGGACCTGTCAAAGTGAGTCCAGAGCAGGCCATGAAGATGACCAGAGGACAGGAGCAACTGTCCTATGGAGACAGGCTGGGAGAGTCGGGGCTTTTCAGCCTGATGAACAGAAGCCTCTGGGGAGACCTTATAGCACCTCCCAGAACTTAAAGGGAGCCTACAGGAAAGCTGGAGAGGGACTTTTGAGAAGGTCATGTAGTGATAAGTAAAGGTGTCATGGCTTTAAACTGAAAGGGCAGGATTAGATTAGATATTGGAAAGAAATTGTGTACTGTGGTGGTGGTGGGGCACTGAAACACTGCCCAGGGAAGCTGTGGATGCCCCATCCCTGCAGTGTTCAAGGCCAGGCTGGGTGGGCCCTTGAGTGGAAGGTCCAGTGGAAGATGTCCCTGCCCATGACAAAGGGTTGGGACTTTAATGTCTCTTCTACCCCAAACCAGTCTATGATTCTATGATTTCAAAAATAGAACCAAAGAGTTGACAAAATGCTATAGAAATTAAATTACTATCTCACAGTATGTCAGCTATTAACAATATCACTCTACAGTTTGGATTCTGTTTCATGTCCTTATAAAGTAAAAGTATTCTAGGTTTACTTGTGGAACTGAGAGGTTTTTATAAAATACATAGAAGATGTATACAAGGTTATATATATTTTCTTCCTAATCAAATTTTCAGTTGTATTACATAGATGTCTATTAGCTACCATGTTAAAAATTATTAAATTAGTCATAATTTTGTATTAGCAACTAGACCATTTCTATAACTCATAATTCATAAGGCTATTCCTAAATGTGTATGTCTACCCACTTTGTCCTGTTCTGTTTCAAATATCATATTTTACAGTCTATGATGTTTTTCCTTAGCTTTTTATGTCCTTCTGCAAATAATACATACAGTACAAACATTCAGCAAACAACACCAAACTTGCCCATTTTGTTTGCACAGCAAAGGAAGATGAAATATCCCATGTTTTTATTCAGCATAATGTTTATTTCCAGCAGCACACAGGGGTTTTTACATTCATTTCTGTGACAATTTTAAAGAAAACCTTACAGCCTGCATTAGTAACATAATACTGTATGTAATTTCAAAAGAGGACATAAAAGGGCCTCTGTGAAAGGGTCTTTTTATTCTAGTGCAATTCTGTAATGGTAGAACAAAAATACTTTGTGTGTTTCAACACAATGCTACTAACTCCCAAACATGCTCTTTCAAATAAAGGCACAATACCTGCTGCTAGAGGAGGTTAAATCACTCTGTGAGCCTCAAATGCTCCAAAACATCTTAATCACTAAAAAATTAATTGGCTAAACAAGCAAATAATTAAAAATGGAAGCCTCCCTCCTGATCTCCTTTCTCATCTCTCTATTTTCCCAAAACAAATGCAAAAAAAATTAACTAAGGAAAAATTCCAGATGAAAATGAATAAGATATTCTATAGTGTTAAGTAGTGTTTATGGCAAGATAAACTGAAAAGTCAGAAAGAATAATGAAAGAAAGCATCTGCTGAAATAAAACCTGATGAACAAGATAAAGGTAAGCTCACTACACAAGCTGTTGAATTCTTTATCAGTATATTTTATTATTCTCTATTTGATCTTTGGACATGTGTATATTATCCATACCATTCAGTAACATAAGTAGTATTTCTTTTCTCACAAATTGTTAATGGGCCTCAAACACTTTAAACATGGCATCAAGGTGAATTATATATTAGGCAAATTGCTCTCATCTAGTCAGTTTTTTCTTGTTATTTTAAGTTATATTTTACATTTTCAAAATACATATGTATATCACACCATGGGTTCCTCCTGTTAGTGGTTTCCATCCACCACCCAGTAAACCTTAATATGCCAACATTCTGGTGCTCAGTTCTGTTTGCAACAGCCTTCACAAAACTGGTAAAAACAGAATCCACAGTGAAGAAATTTCACAGAATTAAAAAAAAAAAACAAACCAAAAAACAAAAAAAACCCACCACATTGACAGACTTTATTTACTTCATCCCTGCACTGGTGGCCTTATTTTGAGGACTCTTCACTGCAACTCTGGCTGAGCAAAGTTATTGATTTCAAAACTATCTGTATAAATAAGAGCAGAAGTCCACAGTTCCTGGGATCTTTCATTCAACCTGCACTGCAGCTCTCTTGTTTAATCCATTTCACTTTCAATTTAATATGAACATTTACTGAACTCCCCCTTTCAGGCCTTTGCAGCATTAGATGAATCTGAGGATAGCCTAAAGCCTTTCCTTAGATTTGTGCTGAATCTCTAACTGTATTGTATTTAAAAATAGCCACATGAATTTGTTTTTTTTATTTTCTTCTACTTAAAGAAAATCACACTTGTGCTTAAATACATAAAGAAAAAGACCATCTTCCTGTTGAACATCTTATCCATAAATATCCTTTTAAACTAATAGCAGTCTGTCTATGATTGAAGGCTCATAACCCTTCTTTTTCCCTCATAACTGAGTGAAATACTTGCCTTTTATGTATTTTATCCAGTGCTATTGAATGGCAATGGAAAAGCTGTTTAATATTATTGTTGCAAGACCAAGAGCTCAGACCTCTAGAATAAATTTTCTTTTTATATATGGAGGGAATGAAAGAGAAAAAGAACAGGCAGATTTAAAGACCAAATTACATTTCAGCAAGCTTTTATTTCAAACCAAAAGAACAAATGAAATTTCATGTTTCAGTTCACCAGTATAAAATGGTTTGCTAATATGGATTCCCACATTTACAGACAGATTTTGTAAAGTTAGTTTTCAGCCTTCAAAAACAACTACATATATGTGTTTTATAAAATACTCAAATCTTATATACAGGAGATTCTCATCAGTAAAAAATCTAGCACAGCAGTACAGTGAAGACCTCTGGTGGGTAACATTTATTCAAGCAGGACCCAAGAGCATCAACTAAGAATGGGATAGATGTCTCCTATCCCTACAAGGTAGTAAAAAAAGTCAGATTTATATTATTTTTTTGGGATATGTTGATTTCTCCCCATACATGGAAATCTAGAGAAACCAGTTTCACTGCCTGTTTTCAAGCAGAGAGATTCCTACCCTAATATCAGAATTTATGCTATTTATTTTTAACTTCAGGAGGAAGTTCAGAAGGAAGTATGAGCACTCTCTAAAAGGCAACGTCTTTAGTGTTAACTGAAATTATAAACAGGTGATGATAATTAACAATTATCTTCAGTAAAGCATTGTCTGGGGTATTCATATTACAGATCCCAATTCCCCTTGATTGCAAGCTGCTAGGAAATTACATGGGGTTTTTTTCATCCTTTTTAGCAACACAATTTTATCTTTGATGGTGAAGGATTCTCAAAATCTTAAGTAAGAAAGATCAGATTTTTACAAGTACCATGAAAGACAGACTTTCACAGATGCTTAAATATATTATTAGTTGCAATCCCTTTCCCTTTTTGAACCTGAAAGCTTCTGAAAAATTGAGAAATAGTTTACAAAACAGAAGTTTATTTTTGGTTTCTCTTGGTTTTTGTTGAGTTTGATCTGAGTTTATAAACAGTTTCTGTTGATAATTTCACTCTGTATAACTTCACTTTACATAGCTTTGTATTTGTCATGTTCTGAACATGTGAATAGGCAACTAAAAGAAGGAATTTCAATTTGTAAGAGAATAAATGCTTCTAAATCTTTCAGGCATAGAAGGATAATTGACTTCTAGTTAAAATCAGATACATGTAGAAAATAATTACATTTTATATGGAAACAATGCTAAAGGACTAACCAGTGTAAATGTTACAGGTGTCATGAAGAGAGTAATAGAGAAGAACAACAGGAAATAAACTGATAACCTGAAAAACCTGTTATCTTCTTCCTTCTCTTGGACCTTCCTTCTCTTGTAGATGAAATTAGTGGCATGAGCTGTCATGGAAACAGTGCTATCCTTTACCAAGGGAAATATGTGTAGAGATTATGAACTTCATCTCCCTTTCAGACTCCCTAAGGAGCTGTGATAGTCCAAGTAAGATCTTGATCACTCCTTCAGGAGAGTGGAATTTAGTACACAGACTTAGTCCTATGATCTTGAGGGAACATCCAAGTTGAAAACCCTTAATAATCAACTTAAGAATGGCCAGTTTCCATTAGAAACTCTATACTCAGTTTTTCTGTCTTTTAAGTAAATATCCTTGTGTATTGGCTCATAAATTCCTTGGAGAAATTATCCTTTACTGTATGACTACAAAGCACTTGATATAATGAATTTACTATCAGTCAGAGCATCAAATATTATAACTGTGTGCATTCTTTTGCAAACTATGAAAGATACAGGAAATTACTCTTTAAAGCAATCTTAACAGCCATAAATTTTGTTCAGCTCAAATGCAGCTCAAATTGACCATATGCACCACATGCAAACTGATGAAATTGCATCCATATCCAAAGTGAAATCCTGCTGAATAGTTTGGAATTAGTTGAAAAGACAAACTTGAAAAATGAAAACTACTGTTATCATTGATAAAACAGCTTTTATTCCTGAGTGTGAAGTGGTAGGGGACATCCCTTTGGTCAGCTGGGGTCAGCTGTCCTGGCAGTGTTCCTTCCCAGTTCCTGGTGCAATCCCAACTTACTCACAGGCAGCACGAACAGCAAGACAGACCCTGAGGCTGTGCCAGCACTGCTTAGCAATAACTAAAAATCTGTGAGTTATCAGCACAGTTTTGGTCACAAGTCAAAAGCTGCTATGAGGAAATGTCTGACAAATCCAGTACAGGCATTTAACCTTGTTCAAAATCCAACAGCATCAGTTCCTTTCTTGAGGTCCGCTATGCAGCTGTGGTTTCATTTAAAAAATATTTTTAAAAAAATTAAAAAGAAAGTTAACTTAATCATTTATGCCTAATTCAAGTTTCCATTCATACATTTTTCTTGAAATCACCTTAGAATGGCAATGGGATGATTCCACCTTATTTGAAATTTATTTGCCTAATGACAGATTTTGGGAACAAAGTGGACGCTTTTAATATTTGTAGACAGTTTGTACATAAACTGTCTGAAAAACCTGGACAATGTTGCATACATGAAGAAGATTTTATTTTCAAGCCTTACAGCATCTTCAGCTTCCATTAAGACATACTGTAAAAAAATGAGATAAAGAAGGAATTGCATGAAAAGTCAATGGCCTGTAGACAAACCATAACACATTAATTCACAAATATCTTCTTGGCATTGCAGGAACTGAAGTGCTTTGTATGCTTACATCTTTTTCTCAAAATTACATGAAGCTCTATCTTAAGGTGATTTTTTTTTTTTACTGGTCCATTTTTAACAGGTGGAAGGACAGATTATGAAACATTGTTTAGAACGTGGAGATTTATTATCCAAAACTACAGGGAGTGCATGAAGCTGAGATGCTACTAGACATATATCCAGCATGGGAATGCTGACATTCTTGGCAAACCATACTGTAGAGAGTTGCACAAAATTCATTTGCCCACCAGTGATGCAACTTTTCTGATTCAGTATCTGCAGTGCAGCTTGTACACATGAACTACTCACAGTGGGCTCCTCTCATGCTTGCTGCTATTAATTTAGTGACAGCCAGCACACCAAGGACCACTCACTTTGGGTGCTGACATGTCAGTGTCTGTGTGTGCTGGATTTGCAGTTCAGTGAACAACGCCCAGAGTGCTGGGCAGCAGACCAGGTTTAATTGTCTGCCTCAGCCAGAAAGGCTTGGGCACCAATTTGTTGAATTGGCTGGGTAACAAGAGTTTGAACCTTTTGCTCACTCACAGAGAGACCTAAATTCTTGTGCATTAAATGCAAAGAGTCCAACATATGAAATCTAGGACACAGCTCACCCTTAGGAAAATGTCAAAACAGGTCTAGCAAAACACTGCTCTGTTTCTGTTTTGTCTGTAAAGTGGGTCTAGGTGTTGGTTAGCTCAGACAACCATAGCTATGAGACAAATTATTCCCTGGTTGATTAGCCTGGACTTTAGATTGGGATTTTTAAACCAATCCTTGTTTTCTTAACTTTTCATACCCATCTTACTATATTTTTGAGTAGAGGATGCTCAAAACTTCTGATTCATAAAATGTTGAGGTTGAAATTGGCCAGATACATTCTGCTTTTGGTCTCCAGGGTAACAGCAGTTTCCCAAAATGTCTATGTGACATTCTTAACAAGTATATCAAGCCACTGGTCATGTTTCATATTATGTATAATATACCTCGAAGCAGAACACACAAGAAAAGCAATCTGAAGTAATTTTAGCCTCCTGTGAGGCAATTTGTAGTTTTAGAATGCAAAATTTTCTTCTTAACTTTGTTACATTTAGCCTGAAGTATCTAGTTGGAAGAAGAAGAAGATACATGACATGTAATATTTTAATAGTTGAGAAAATTTTTACTGCATATAAAATTGCAAAAAACCCACTTCCCCCACAATTCTGTCCCACATTATATTTTTTTTCGGTATTTCTAATGGTTTGGATAATATTTTGACTAATATACTGTGATTTTCACTCTTCTCTGCTGTTGTCCACTGAAACACTCTAGGTATCTGTAAAATGCTTCTAAAATGTATTTTACACCTTTTATGTTCTGCAAAAGAGTATTTCTTCTGCTGAAATCCTCTGATAAGATCCTTAGATTAGGTTAAGAGAAAAAACCAAAGTATTCCTGATATCAACCCTCTTAAGATTCAAATTAAACTTTACAAATTTTTTTTTTTTTTAGTTGTTAGTCAGTAGCCACACAGTAATGATTAAGCAATGGAATTGTGAACATTTTATGCTTGGCTAATCTTTTGTTTTTTGAAAAATGGAAAACAATCCAAGATGAATGGGCTCTCCAGACAATAGCCACCAGGAGAGAAATCAGAACTTAGCAGTAGCTGGGGGGAAGGTAATTCCAGTGTGGGACATCATGACCACCAAATCATCAACCACCTACTGAAAGTGGACCCCAGACTCAAAGGGAGGGGAGAAATGGGCATGTGGACTAAAATTAGCATGAGTCTTGAGAGCCATAACTAGAAAATAGGGCATTAAGTGCTAATTAATGAAAAAAATACATCATTTACAACCAATGATGCCTCTGTTTTTTAATAGTGTAAAGTTTTGATAATCAGGGAGCCAGTCTTTCATGGGTTATCTCTTTGCTCTCTGCTTTGCATAAACTAGAAAAAAAGTCAAAATAACTCACCTTAGTGAGTGAGCTGGCACTGCCCAAGGGTCACAAGCCTGAGTTTGGTGTGCACTACAGCAAAGTACTGCCCATAATGCTCACACAAGATTGGTCTTTGCAGGCCACTGTGGTGGAAATCACAGTAAATATAATCTAGATGGAAGACAGTCTTTTGGAAAATGAAGCAGTCCAGCTACAGCTCTACATGAAACCAGTGGCTTTAGAGAACAGCAGGTCTGTTTCAGGTGGCCACCATTTAGTTCAATGTATTCTGAAAGGAAATACATTGTTTTTCAGTGGGAATTATGTAGTGGTAGGGGTGAGTGGATACGCACATGTACTCATAGCCATGGACACAGGGACTACATCTAAAAAGGGAAATGTAGACCAGCCTTCATACAGTCAAAATGAGTAATGAGGTAGCACAAAGAAGTCATAGATCAGCTGTAGTTTAACATCAATCTCATTAAGGCTATCATGTTTTCAATTGATTATGCTTTCTAACACATGAATTTACCCACCTTACTCACTTTGCTACTGCTGAGAGCTATTCCTGTTATTCTATTAGTCTGATTATACACATAGGACATTTATAATGGGTTATTTTGCCTTCTTTTTATTTCTTAATTGTACTGTAGGAGAATTTCAAGGATAATATGGAAAATCAAATGTGAACACATCAGTAAAGTGTGTAAAGCTTATCCAGTCAGGTCTAGAGAAAGACAGCCACTCCCTTCAGTGCCTTGTTGATCTCAAAGTTGGTTATAGCAGTTACGCTTTGATACTTGAGGTTATACAGGCAAAAAAAAACCAAAAAAACAAACTAAGCTTTCCAGAGTGGGATGTCAAATTCACTCCTTACAAAAGGACAGGTAATGGATGATTACTGACTGATTGCTAGGACTCACATCAGATGAATGTTCCACTGTCACAGCTTGTGGATGCCCCATTGTCATGATGCACGGATGAGAATGGAAATAAGATCCACAAATAGAGAATGGGTTTGGCATCACATTTCTAGTCAAGTAGGTTAAAAGATAAAGCACAGGAAAGGATATTCTGATAGATTATAAAACTGCTTTGAGTTTAAATCAACTGACCTGTTTATAAGAAAAAAATATATATATTTTCCCTAAATAATTTTTGCAGAAAAAAAATTATAGTCAAAATTCATAGATTCCTTTCTTCCCAGGTTTAAATCTGCTGAAAGCAGTGGGATTATGCTCCTTTTTAACTCTTTTAATTAATTATAAGCTAAATAGAAAGCTACTATTTTTATTAAACTATGCTGCAATAAATTATAGCATTAAAATCCTTTACAAAATTACTTTAATGCTTCTTTACACATAGGGAAAGCATCATGCTTATTTAATATCTGACTCTGAGAAAAAGTGTTTCCTTAAGAAAGTCAATTCTTATTATACTATCAAGTTATTTTAAGTTATTGAAACACTGCCACATATTTTTAATACAGTTCATTAATTTTTCTAAGTCTGCAGGTTAGAAGGGAACAAATTTCTATAATCATGCATGTAGCATTATTAGAATTTCTTACTTTTGCTGATTTCAGCATGCCTAAAACCACACAACACAGCCCTAAGCAAAATATGTACGATCTAGCAGAAAAAGGACAAATAATTATTATTTTTTCCAACTATGAACTTTCTGTTTCTGTAGCTAGAGCTCAAATGATTAATAGTAACACATTTTTTTTGTCTTGTAACTTTAACATAAAGTCAGAGTCAACAATATACGAGTAACACAGGACGGTTCTAAGGAATTTCACAGATTTAAATATTAAGCTATTAATGCACAGAATACTGAAGCCACTATTTCAGAGGGAAAGATATAATACTTATGAGAATTTTCTTTTAAATAACATATAAATGCTACAGCTCAAAGTGCATTGATTAACTTAGCCATTCTATCCCAATTTCCTTAAGCACATCTACCACTTCCATAACTGCTCTAACGAGCTTGGAAAGCCTCCCACATGCTGCTGATTTGATGTGTTTTTAAGTATGACACTGTGGTTTCTTGGAAAAAGAAATAAATAAAATGAAGCTCTAAAACTAAAATTCCCAAGCTGGCTGCACACTTCTCAGTATGAATATGGTAAGGGATCAGGGCTGAGACACAAATTCCTTTAATCCCTGCAACATGTGGGGACCAGTCACACGGATCTTACTACATCTGTGTGGATAGGGAGCCCCAGGGATTGGGTGGAGATGTCCCTGTGGGTGCATTTGGAGGGGACCTGGCTGCCCTGCAGTGACAGAGATCCTCAGGGAACCTGACAGGGCTCACCAGGCTCATCCTGGCAGCTGCTGCTGATGTGAAAACCTCCACTGACGATGAGTGGGGGTCAAAAGAGCAGGGGAAGGATGACCATAACAACCAGGAAAAGGATAGGACATTAAAAGTGTATGTTTTGCAATGTCAACTACATTATTATACTTTCTTTTTCTGTTGCAATTAGATTGAGAAAAATAGCAAATATATTCTTAAGACACAAGTTATAATAAATAAATAAATAAATAAATAATGTCATTTAGATGTAGGTGTGCTTCCACTTTGACCACGAACAAAATTTTGAGCCTAACACACTTTCACATGAAATATCCTTCTTTAATTTAGCTGCACATTGAAACCTTCTAAGTCATTACTATAATCCCCAGAATACAGTACCCATCACCTATTTTTTTCACCACTTACCTTGGTTTCTACATCACAAAAGTAAGTATTTCTCATAGGATGCTTTGCCTGCATTCACCATGGAAACATATTCAGAGGTAACATTGCTGCAGGAGGGCTGATGGTCATTTAAAGAAATGTATAATATCAATACACAAAAATAACTGTAAGGATGCTATTCCACTTCAAGTTGGTACACTAAATGTGGATTAACTTTATCAGAATTCATATTTCTGCCATTTAATATCCTTAATAAGACAAAGACAAAGGGAAAATGGTTACAATTTGTTCATTAATAACACTTGGAGACCAAATCAGAAATTCCACTGATGCTGATATTCCATTGATACTGTGATGCCAAATGGAAAGGAAATATCATCATGCACTGTGTTTGAGACATTGAGCTCACAGCAGCACTAGGGGAATGACACCCATCCTCATTAATGTGTTGCAACTGCAATAGGCTATTGGCAACTGAAATTCCTTTAGTTGCTTGTCAGTGTGCCCAGCTTGAAGGGAGAAGCTCAAATAAGATTCTGCAGAAAAAAATCTTTTCCTGCTTGAGTATGGTTCTTTGTAGAAAGCTCTTAGCATTTATACTTTTTATACAGGCTTGTTTTGTTTTGCTTTGCTTGCAGCTAAAAGTCGTGCTCAGTAGGGTTTATTTCTTATTCAGCTTGTTAAAAAATACAGTGAACATCCAGGAAAGGTATACAAATTCTCAGCTAAGAGAAAAATTTCCTTAGGCTATTTTTATTTTTTCTCAGTCTCACATAACAGATCCATAGTCTTCTTCATTGCAAGAGAGAGGAAATATAATTTACTTTTGTATTATTGGGGTTTTTTTTGGTGGATATTTCTATGATATTTTCTATGTATTCTGTAGTTTATATCAGTCACGTTCCTTTCTCTAATGAGTATGTAAAGCATGTAGGATTTGAGTCTTAGAAATTGTTTAATTTTTCTTTTAGTTATACCTTTTCAATAAAAGCAGAAATGAACGTTTTTGATTAAGGGATCTTTATTTATGCACAATTCATGACAGAGCACCAAGTGAAGCCTTGCATTGTCACCATGAATACTCATTTATTAGCTGTTTTTCAGTGTCCATGACTAGAATTACTGTATTTTAAAAGACTCCCTCTTTGAGAGAATTATGATTTTGATATGCAACCTATGGCTAGCAATATAGAGCCTCAGACTTTTGTGTCCATAGAAAGTAGAGCTCGTCTTGTTACACTGATTTGTTCATGCAGAATCAATTATCTGTAAAGGGCAAAAAGAAGGGAAGACACTGGATATTGAGCATGTGTAAGTTTATGAGGTTATTTGACCACTTAGGTAATGCTAGTAAGGCTACAACAACTTTTTTTTAATCCAAATTTTATTGTCTGTCACAATTTTCCAGCTGGGAGGAATCTGCTCCTAGAGATAAAATACTTCAGTTAAAGATATGGGAGTTGGTTTGACTTTAATTTATACTAGAGAGTTCTAGTGTAACACAAAAGGAAATAAGTCAGTTAGACATGGTGGAGATACAAAATAATTCTCCAGCAGTAACTTTCATATCAGGTTCATTTATTTTTATGAATCAAAATGAAATTTCCTCATGGCCAGGATACAGAATCTAGAAATCAGCAAGTGATCATTGGTCCTTGTGACATCCACTCAAACCACCAGCAGGAACAATGAATTTGAGAGAAGAACACGAATGCAATTGAACATCTTGAAGAAGAATTTAGAACTTTTTACCAGAGATCTGATGTCAAAGCATGTCAAATGCTGCCATAAGAAAAGTTGTGCCTTAATTTCAAAGTGAATCAAATATATTTTGCAGCATTAGTAGTACTTGATATTTACATAGTTCATTTAATTTACAGTTATCCAATTCTATTTACAATATGACTTAAATTTAATGTCAGTGATCCATTTCATGGTATGATATAACAAAGTACAAAATACTGCTACACATAAAGTCTAATCTAGTCTGGTAAAGTTCTGATTTTCTAGCCAGTTGTCATTTTGCTGAACAATGAAAGAAATCAGCAGCATCTAGCTGTTCAAGCATCTACAGCTCCAGGTAGAGCTATTTTGAAAAGCTATTTATTCTTCACATTTTTCTTGTTCTTCATCACTTTTTTCCTAATTGGAAAAACAATAGTAATAATATTGTGTTATCTTTGACTTATGTTAAATCTTTGCAACAGAGGTGACTTTTAGAGACTTATCTCTGAATTACTGCTGTCTGACTAAGTATACTAAAATAACTGCTAAAATAACAGCTCTACTAAAATAACTACTAAAATAAGTGCTAAATAACTGCTCTACTATTTTTTTTAAGAGTTGGTTCTTCTTTAGTCTTTAAATGAGGGGGAAAAAACCCAAAGACACAACCAAAACCCAGCCCACAGAGCTATCCCCCAAAACCATTTATTAGAATATATAATTTTCACAACTCAAAAACACTCCGTGAGAACATTGGAGTGTTTGTCCTCTAAACAGTTGTGCTTGCTCTAATCTTCCTGGAGCAGTGAAGTAAAGAAATCTGCTGAAGCACATGTTTCTTTAGGAGGAAATTTGCTAGGTCATACCAGATGGTTTTCTTCTGGTGAAGTGGATCGGCCTTTGGGTGCAGGGAACAGGAGCACCCTGGAGCATTACAGTCATTTCCTCGAGGGTTGTGCCACACCTGTTCAGAACCACAGGTAAGTCACAGTATGTGCTTCACTGATTAAGCATGAAGGGAGTAATCAAAGTGGCATTGAACCCTGCAGTGCCTACTCTAAAATCCCTTGGGATCTCCAGAGGGCCACTACTCATTTTCCCACTCAGAGGATTATCTTTAAACCAACTGCTCAATCACCACTGTCCTAAACAGCCACTTAAGAGCTGGCTTTTAAGGCAAAGCATGAATTGTAAATTTTTTCCCAAGTTTATCACACAATTTAGGATCTAGTTCTAGTGTGATAGAAGCAAACAGAGGTAATTTTAGTTTATAGCACAGCTCAGTTTTCCTTTTCAAATACATTTTTATTTACATGTTACATAACTGATCTCTTTCTGGTGTCCAAGGGGAGGGAACAGTTTGCAGTGTGCCCCATCTTTGGAGCAGTGGGCAAGAAACTCAGAGACACATCAATAGTGCATATCAGGGTGGGAGAAAAATTATGTGAGGAAAGCACAGCTCTGTAGGGGTTGTCCTCCAAGTATCTCTAACACCAGGTAGCAAGTTTATTTCAAAAGACATGAAGGAGTACCAGGCTCCCATCATGCTACTGGTCCTGCAGTAGTGTCATGAGAACTGTCTTCAACACCAGTGCAGGAGAGACACAAATCTCTCCTCAAGGTCAGCCAACGAAACCAAATGAATATTTGCCTACATTTTGGTTGTAAACACCACTACAGTGTAGAAGGCAAAATTTTCTTTTATCAGAAAAAAAGTCTGCACCTGAGAGTTTTGACAAAATGAGGAATCTTACAAAGGTGACTGAGAGGGATAAAGCTCTGTTAAACTATTTTACAATCCTACAGGTTTTTAGTAGTACAATTATAAAGTTGAGCAGGCAAGATGATCTTCATGGTGCCTAAAAATTTACTTTTCAGGAAATTGTGCAACTACAAAGCCAAAGACCACACTGAATGAAATCACCTAGAATAGAATAGAATAGAATAGAATAGAATAGAATAGAATAGAATAGAATAGAATAGAATAGAATAGAATAGAATAGAATAGAATAGAATAGAATAGAATAGAATAGAATAGAATAGAATAATAACTTTGATGGATGGTTTCCATCCACCCTGAATGTGTCTACTTGGCTGCTACTGAAGGATTTTAGTCAGCGAAATTAAAGTTGGAAGTAATTTGAGGTTGACTGGGGAAGTAACATTATGTTTTGGAACCAGAAAAGATCAGATTAAAGGAGCGCTAGTAGGTATGGATGAGCAGTTTATCCAACATTTTTCTCACCAGTAGTAAAAGTTCTCAACATAACTAAAATACAAATAGCAAACTTCAGAAAAAGCAAATCCAGGAACAGTTTTTTTATACTAGGTGTTTTTATTGTGATATTTAGTTTGGAGCTACAGTTTTAATTCATTCCTTAATAAATAAAACAAAATACAATGTAAATTGATTTTCTTTTTTTTAATTACAGAATCAGTGCACATGCAACAAGCAATTCACTGAGTGAAGCTAAACATTTCGTCTTGTAATTAAACCTTTTGGCACCGTGGAAGGGAAAATTTTATGCTGCTTGATTTGTTTTCCATCTGTCAGGGAAACCATGGTGTATTTGCATTTCAGGATGGCTACCAGGAAGTCCTAGAACTGTTAGTAAGGATGTTGTAAATGTGACCACCACACTATCACAAAATTTTCCTTGCAGTTTCTATTAGGAACTGTAAAACACCGGGATGGCAGTGAGAGATTTGGATTCCCATCAGGTTTGTGACACACATTTCTGGAGCAAGCCCCTTAATTCTCAACAGGTGAGTATAACCCCATTGATTGCCCATCCAGATCCTAAGCCCATCCAATGTCTGGTGGAGTAAATGTTTTTTTAAATTATTATTATTATCTCATCAGAGCCACAGGGGAAAAGGAGGTGTTGGGTGGGAGGAGTAAGACAGCAGGAGGAGAGAGGGGACAGAAGCCAAGCACTGCAGGAACACCTGGGAGTGCATTGGTAGGAGACACAATCATCTCCTGCTGGGGCAACATGACAATGTGCAAGATTTACAAAGGGCTGTGACACCTTGACACAGTCCAGCTTTTTGGTTTTTCTACACCTATGCTTTCTTTCATTGGCTCTTCACACATGCACAGGGAAATTTATTAATGATACTTTGGAAAGCTTCAAATCTGGTGTTATGATCAGCTTGTCTGGACAGATCACACAAAGTCTTCTCCCCACATGCAAGATATACAGAATATATATTTTAATTTAGATATTTTAAGCATCTATCTCTCCTATGGGTCTTAACCAGAGGTCAAGATACGAAGTGGGATTGCAAGAGGTCTTTACAGTTTAGTGGATAACAGGAAAATAGGATGTGTCAGTCAAACATCAACAAGCTAAAACACCAACATGAGAAGCAGAAAACTAGTGTTGGACAAAAAGGAAGGGAGGTTTAGAGAAAACTTGTTTTCCCCATTTCATTCTGAGACACAAAAGACATTTTGTTTGTCATATTAAGACAGCAAATTTTGCCAGGACCCCACTTGCTTCTCTTGTCTGAAAAGTTAAATCAGATTTTTCTTTATTGCCTGGACTCTCAGAATTTCTATTGAAATTGGCAAAATTTTGGATTATGCATAGTATGCAATTAAAACTCTCTTATAAGGGGCTGTATAATTTATCTATCATATAGCTATTACATAATAAATATGGAGTATATATCCAGTGGTGTACAGCTGGTGTACAGAACTGAGCTGGGGTTTGAGAAAAACTTTTCTACCCAAATCAGGATGAGATCTTGGATGTAGTATCTCTTTCATAAGCTCCTGAAAGTTGCCTGTGTCAGTGAGTGTCATGTCCCATGAGAAGAATTTTTACTTCCTAAATTCACATAAAAAGGGAAGGGTTTCTCCACAGCATAGGAAGTAGATAAATTGGGAGACTGTAGAATAAACATAATTATTTTTTTTTCTGCTGATAAAAATGACACGGAGCACAAAAGAGTCTCTACCTGTCTTTGGCAAGTGCTTTGCTTGGTTTTACACTTCTAGAAGCACAGCAAATAGACTGGATTCAGGCAAATCCCTGAGGTGTTAGCACTGATCACATCACCTAGAGACTCTATTGGTTACAAATTCCTTGGAGGTTTAAAAAAAGAAGACCATAAAAAAGTAAAACCCTAGAAACTGTTTTGCCTCTGCCTTCTCCCCCATTCCCTAGCTCCACATCTGTGCATTTGTGAGAAAACATGGATAAACTGTTTGCACAAAGAAACAAGGGAAAGTTGTTTTGAAATGCGTAACAAGCCATTGATACAGTAAATCCATGGTTTATTAAACTAATAAAAGTACAATAAAATACAATAAACAAGTTCCCAATCCTGGAAATACTTATGCAGTTATTGAAAACCAAAGGACGGATTTCTCATGAGTAATCATGAGTCAAGCATATAATTAAGTATTTCCACTTGAACTTTGAGTCATTCTGCTCACTGCTATTTCAAATACCTCCCTATATTTGACGTTAACATAAAGTGGTGTGAACTTTTTTAAAAAGCTGAAAACAATTTGAATAAATGAATTAATATTTCCCTAGAAAAATAAACAAGCATTAGATAAGTATAAAGAACTTAAAGGGTAAGTTGCTTATTTTATAGGAAATTATGACAATTAAAATACAATTTGTCTTTTTTTATAAAATTTTGAGGCATTTAATACCTATATATTAAATTTCTTTGCTAATGACTTACCAGTTTTAAATACTTTGCAGTAATGACTTATATAATTTCAAGTGGTTATTTTCCATACTTCATTACTTTCCCCCAAATGATCATTGATTTGATAATTAGTTGATATTTTAAAGGCTAAAGACGTGATGTCCTTGAAAATGTTTTAAGTGTCTTGTTCAGGGCAAAAATAAATTATCATCTTTGAAATGCCATTCAGCAGTAATTTTAGTGGGCTTTTTTTAGTCTATTACAGATTGAGAGACTCTTTCATTTTATATTAATTAGTAGTTTGTGGCAAGATACTCAGAAATCAACATATTGCACCAAAATTTCATGCGGTAAGATATCTCCCTGTACTCAGTGGGTAGCTGTGATGTATCTTTGAACAAAGCCCACATTTCACTTGATGTAAAAAGACTTCCAATTTTCACTGTGTCATTTCTCTTCTACAAAACAAATTAACACAGTGCATAACTTTTATCCCTTTCCCAGCAGGCAGGATGCATTAGGACGAGATTTCTCAATCTCTTAGTGAGTTTTTAAAAGTTGTTTCATAAATGATTTCACCAGGCTCTAGGAATTCATCTGACCTCTTTGGAGAAGACCTCCCTGAAGGACATCTACCATACTGTAGGAGATGGAGCACACTTCTTTTGAAATAACCCTTCTGTCTTCAATGGACCTAAAGAACACATTTAATTAACATTTTAACTTGCATATGTAAACCTATAGACTTGAAGACTAAACTGGGATTGAGATCTTGTTCAGCAAGAATAAAGGCAGCAAGAGGTTAATATTTTAAACAAAATATTAAAAAATTTAAGAAAAGTATTAGTGAATAATTTTTTAAATTAAATATATGAATGTTGATTCTGATTGTGTCTGACAGGTGACAATTAAACTTCAGTGTTAAACAGCTAAACTGATTAGCAATCAACTCACAGGAGCAAGTCATGCAGCTTGTCTCTGTCACTAAAGAGTGGCATAGCACAGGGAGGTGACACTGCTGTGGTGTCACCCAGACTGGGTGCTCTTGAGAATCAGTTATAAGAAGAGGAAAAATTATTGATCCATCATTAAACTGTAGAATGGCTTGGGTCAGTAGAGTCCTTAAACATCCCTACTTCCATCCCTTCTGCCACACCAGGGACACCTTTCACTAGACCAGCTTGCTCAGAGCCCCATCCAGCCTGGCCTTGAGCACATCCAGGAATGGGGCATCCACAGCTCCTCTGGGAAACGTGTGCCAGTGTCTCACCACCCTCTCAGGAAAGAATTTCTTTCTAAGATCTATTCTAAACCTACCTTCTATCAGTTTAAGGCCATTCCTCCTTGTCCTATCACTAAAGTCTCTCTTCATCTTTCCTGTAGTCCCCCTTTAAGTACTGGAAGACCACTCTGGAGTCTTCTCCAGGTTGAAACATCCCAGTTTTCTGAGATTATCTCCATGGGAGGAGTGCTCTAGCCCTGTGATCATCATCATATTGATGGAATTCTTTGCCACTGAAAGTTTGTGTGGCAAAATTCAGTCATCATCCAATACCAGACTCTCAACGATGACAAGTTTTCCAATTCTTTGTAATATGTAAATTTGTATTTGTTTTGAAAAGTAATTAATCTTGCGAATATCTCTAGCAAAACAAGCTAGTTTTCAGTAATTTTTTTTATTTCTATAATCACTTTTAAGTAAAAAATACAAGAAACTTTCTAGAGATTTTGTATTTTCTAATAATTTAAAATAAAATAAAATAAGGACACTAAGTCTTTGAGGTCTTCATGTATCATGATGTTTTGCTAGACTAAAAACATTTATCAATATTTGAAATTAAAACAAGCAGACTAAATTAGAGGCAACACTTTTTGACTTTAGCAAAGAAAAGGATAAAAAGATACAAACATTTGCAAGTTAATTTAACTCATTCTAAATATCATTCATATGTCTAAGTCCCAATAAAGCCAATAACCATGCTTGAAATGAAATGTTTGCTTGAGGAATTTTTTGATTGGGCTAATAGAAGGTGCTTAAGCACATTTTCTGTCACTGTGGATTAACACAGATGTACTCAAACTCACTAATCTCGAGCCAACATTCTCAGCGACAGATCAGTTAAAGAAAATTGGCTCTTAATGCAGGTCTGGCAGGCTTGATCCAATGTTTTTTTTATTTATACTATGTTTAGATTTAACTTTTAAGATGTAACTATCTTAATTCTAGATTCATATGTTTGGGGTTTTTTCTTCAATAATATATATCTTTTTTAATTGCCTCAAAAAAGGTTCAGAAGAAACAAAAATTATTTGCCTTATTTTAAGGTCAGCAAAAATTGTATTAGTAAGTGCAGATCTCACTGCTGGTTACTCAAAGGTGAAGTCCTTTTCCTTATTGCAGCATTCCAAAATTATTTTGTAACTGGTGGAAAATTTGGTCTCTGTTGCTTTGATTGTAAATTAATATATTTTTAAACTACATATTTAATGTTTTAATTACAATAACAGAGGGCTTTGTTTTTTCTGTTGCTAGTCACTGAACATGACATGAAAAGGGGAATTCAAGTATAGGCACTTGCTTATTAAAGGACACTCCATCATATTATAAAGTCTCCTTACAAAATCCCTCTGACAGAGTTTGCCTCTCACTATTATTTCATCTTTGAGGGATCACAAGTGTAAGAGAAATCTAATTTATATCAACTTGATGTATTAGTGAGAGATTACAAAAAGTGAGTTCCCAGAGCAGCCAAGTACCCTCACCACTGAAATGGGAGCTGTGGCTCCAGATTTCAATTTCCATCTGTTGAATCTCTGCTAAAACAAAGAATCATTTAAAGCCAAAAATAAATGGTCTCCATGATAGGGTCTCCATTATAGGATAAGGTACAAGGGAACATTACAATGGTTTGGTTATCCCTCTTCTCATTCCTATCTTTTCCATGTGTATGTAAAAACTAGATCCAGCCTTCTGATAATCAGCTCAGTAATATACAGACTATTGTGATAATTGCTCTCACTTGACTTTACCTCATTTATGTCCTACATTAAAAAGACAAGCTAAAAAGCCAGAGGGTTTGAGGGCTGAGAGCAGAGAGCAGGAACAATGAAGATTTAGGAATGTAGGAAATACGTGTGAGGAAGAGGAAGAATCAGGAAAGGACAATACCAGGCAGAATGAGCTGTACAGGGAAACACTTGGTTAGAGTGGACAAGAAGTGAGGGCACAGGGTAATGTGTCAATGGGAGGAGAAGGCAAAGGAAACAAGGATGAAGAAAAGTTCACTATAGAAAGGCCATTTGCTTGCAAATCTTTGTATGATGTTTATATACCATTGCAGTAGAGTATGGAACACTATACACAACACCCCTGATCAGTAATAAGGGCCTATCATTGTTCCTTATGACGTTTGTTACAGGCAAATTGCATCAAATATAGTGAATCTGTACTCACTGACAGGTAAACAAGTGTTTTTTCCATCATTAATTCACTATAGAATACCAACAATGATATAGATTCTAAGATAAACTGGGAATTTTAAACTTCACATTACTGCTAAGAAAAAAAAATACAAACCTATTATGGATCTGTGAAATTCAGGGAATCAGTGATTGTGAATTCACTGAGATGCCTATGGCCTTTGTTGTATTTTAGAAGTTGCTGTCCATGGCAATCAAAGTACAAGTTATTTTTTCACAGAAATTTAAAAAAACAAACCTTATTTGCTAATTGAATTAGATTCTAAATTGTTCTTGTACTTTTTTATATTCCCTGACTCTTAGAATTGCTGTTGCCCTCTTTAACAAACTGGTATTTAAACACCACTTTCTAAGTGACTGCTTATAAAAGAATGATGCTTATCTAGTCTGTAAATGTCATTTTATGGATGTTGTTATCCTAGTGAACCTTAAAAGCCTCAGAGCTCCACCAATCAACTCATCTCTAAAAAGGACAGGGTCAGCTATTTGGGTAAAAGCAAATGCAGTTGTTTAGCTACTAAAACAAATACATTACAGTCAAATGTTGAGCTGATGTTTGAATGAAAAGTCTCTGCCAAATAAAAAAAAATCTATTATATTGGCTTTAACAGGAAAGTAAAACATATTTTCTGTTCAATTGGGCTTATGCACATAATTGAAACAGCTTTTAGACACCCATGTTCTGCAGGCCAAAGCTGCAGGGAGTCAATCACCTACTGCAGTGTGACAGGTAGCCTGTGCCATGGAGGTGAAGGATGTCTCTCCCTGCAGAAACTGGTTTATGGGATAGGTGCAGGAAAAGGCTTAAAATCAGCTGTGATGCCTGGATACACCTGCAATTTAACCTCCCCAATCCATCCCCAGGAAGTGGACACAGGAGCCATGACAGACACATTTAAATCTGCCCACATGTAATTGCCAGTTTATCAGTTTAGAATTTAACCACATAAATTCTAAACTGATAACTGTGTATCAGTACAAGTGCTGACACACAGGTAATCAGAAGTAGGAGTCAGACAGTTGTGTCTAGGAATCCAGTCTTAATTTCTTGAAGAGTCTTGTTTTCATTAAAGCAAAAATCCCTATGAGATTTAAATAAATCTACAAACAAAGAATTCTGTGTGTTTGCCTCATGACAATGGCACCATGTGGTGACCTTTCCCTTCCCAATAATAATTTGTTATTTACATACACTGATCAATAATTTGTCCTTTTGCTCTAACTGTACTTAGAAGTACATTATACTACCACACTACACCCTCCACCCCCCGTCCCCAAGCTGTGATACAATTATTAAGTATAATTCTGTGTCTGATCTAATAACCAAGATAGACTATGTGGATTTGTGGGAAGAGAAAATTAGTTCAAAATTAACTTGTTCTCATCAACAATCAGAGGATAAAGACTATCAATGTTATTCGGAAATTCAGATTTCTGAAGGATCTTGCATGTCTGTAACACCAAGAAAACTGTGTAACATTAAATTTACAGTGTGCAAGAGACAAAGAATAAGGGGCCATTCTTAAAAGTGCAATGTATTATTGATAAAAAATGGCCTGCAGCATTAGATCTTATGTCACCTTGTGTTTGAGATCATCACAATGGACTGTTGGCAGCAAATTACTCTGCCAACCTGGGTGAATCAAGAAGGGAAGCAGATATTTGCCCTATTTTACAGCTGGAGAAACCAAAGGACAGATAATTGTCAGTTTGGTTTTTTTTTTTAATAATTACCTGGAATAATAATTAGAGAAGTGACAGAACTTAGAAATGAGGGTGGGTGTTATGAGCATATTTTTTATCCCTGCTTTCATTCAGATGTTGCTCTCCTTGAAGAAGAACCCAAGCACTGACCTAAGCCTTTGCTTCACCATCACCCACAGCTCCTTTTCACACCATCCCCAGGCCCTGACCCTGCTGTGTTACGCAGCTCCCCCACCTGCCCTTTCACATTCCTCAACATCTTTTAAACCACATGCCCACATCTGTAGCTTTGAATCATCTTTCCACAGGTACAGAATGGAGGAGTGTGTGAACTCATTAATTTTTAGATTATTAGAAAGTCTTTATATTCATCTTCTCATCTTCTCCTCCCACATTCTCACACATATTCATCTTGGGGAGACATAGTCCCAGCAAGAAGCTATAAATATTCCATTTACTTATGACACACGTCAAAATTAATTTCTGAAAGCAATCAGAAAATAGGAAAATCAGATTATTTAACTTCTTTTAGCATTGATAGGAACACATTATCCATTAAAAGAAGCTTTTCTACAATGGACATGTGAATCTGTAAAAAATATTATTTTAATAGCATATTATTTAATGCCTGACAACAATAGCACTATGACAGAATATGAACAATAGTAAATGAGCTCATTAGTTTTCAAAGTTTTTACACAAAGAATAACAAATTGTTTCAGAATGTTGGTAAAAATATATGGTTTTATCAGAAAATTAATCTTTATTGAATATTTGTGTGACTCTACTTAGGTGATAGAAGCTTAAAAATCTGAGTGGAATAGAAAAAGAGAAACTCTCTTCATATTTATTAGAAATTCTGGTTTATGAACAGTAGAAAATTAAAGGATCACTTTATCCAGAACAGACAAAGAATGGAAGAAACAACACATTGTTCCATTGTTCCAACTATTTCTTTCTTTCTTTCTTGGTTTGGAGAAATCATGCTGTAGAAATGTGGTGCAGTACAGAACAGTTTATGCTTTATCAGCTGGTTGTGTCAGTTTAAGTAATAATTAGTATGGTGGCTTTATTTTATTATTTTGCCATACTTGCAGTACAAAATGTCAATACTTCTTTATTTGAAGCATTGAGCGTTATGGGGTAACTTATCAAGCCAAGAGGAGACATAAAAAGCAAAAGGCTTTATGTACATGTAATTAAAACCCTCATTAAGACTTTTATTTATTAAAGACTGTGGTCTCTGTGTGTATGTGACTTTGAGGAAGCTCAGCTAACATTTCTGACTACTTCTTATTATTGATCTCACTAGTTCATTGGTTAGGGTCTCACTTAAAGGGTGGGAAGAGGTTTATGAGATCTCCTGCTCCTGACAGACAGCTGAATGCTGATTATGTCATTAAGATTTTATCTGTGTAAATAAAAATGCAGATTATGACCCCTAGCATATTTTCCTACCACTGCAAGTCTAAATAGTGCATCATTTTATGCCTGGTATTGAGCTAAATGCAAGGCAGAAAATTAATTAAAATGTTGACTTTCCTAAACTAATATTCCAGTTTCCTGGTTAAGGACAGCATAAGGGGAATGCAGGGAACATATTTCAGAATCATGATTTTTCCATTTCTTTCATCTTTATGAATAAAAAAGTTTGCATTTTGTGCTGAAAATAGAAACTTTCAAAAATTTTAATGATGGAATTTTTTTTAACCAAAATATTAGTTAAGAGAGATAAAAACCATTCTCATGGGCAGATCAATTTTAACATCTTTTAAATAATTAAATGGTAACCATATTTTTATGCCAAATTATAAATGATATTTATTTTAAATTATCAGTTGCTACCCTTAAATGACTATGCAGAATCTTGTCCTTTAATGAGAACTTCCATAAATTTTGAGTTAAACATAGTAGGCCTCTGAACGATGTTCATTTAAAAACAAAAAAGATGTAATGAACTGTGGAAACACACTTAGGAAATAAAAATAATTTTCCAAATCACTTAGTAAGTTATTTATCCGAAGAGAATTTTCAAGTCTTTTGCTTTGTTATGAATTAAAGAAAAGCTAAATTTTAAGTATGTTTTTATATTAATTCACAGGCAAACATGTAAATCACTGATAGCTGCCAGTGACAGGTACAATTCTCAAGTTCCTCTTGTTTTTAAGGAAGCTTCAGTCTTTAAAAAAAGGTTGTTAAAACTGATGAAAACCAATCTAGACATAAAAAAACCCTAAACACACATCTTATTGGATTGATACTATTTTTAATCAGTGAAGAAAAGTTGCACTTAGAAGAACAAAGATGAAAGTGAAAATGTTCTTGAGTAGTTTGACCTTCTACCCCTTACCACGTGTAATGAATGAGGCTCCTCTTACCGTGTATGATGAATAAGGACTCACTTTCATTAGCAGAGCCTCTTAGAGACATCTGAGCTGGTTTGAAAAAAATACTTCCAGACTTCTCCAAATGATTCACTAAATGGTGGTGAAAACCTCCTGTCCTTCCTCTTTCTGTGTCACAAAGAGCTTCACTGATACTTACAGGAGCTATAAGAAGTTACATTGGAGAGTCCAGCCCTTAGTTTCACATTATTAATATAATATTAACAGTCAGATCTTTTAAAATATCATAAAAAGAACATGAGCATTGTGAACTAAAAATGTTCAGAACAGATTTATGCAATTTATGAGAAAAAAAAGCTTTTTGTTTCTAACTGGTGACTCTTCTGTTTGAACACTGTGAAATTCTCCAAGAAGGAGGGTCATAAATATTCCAGACCCCATATTTCTAGCATGCATAATCTATACTGCTTTTCACCCACATTCATGGCTTGGCTGAATTTGGATAGAGCTTTTCCAGGACCTCCTCAATCCGTGGAACCATAAGGAAGGATCTGCTGCAATTACGGCAAAAGACAGAGCTGAGCTCAAGCACAGAGGACAGCTGACACCTGAAATGATGGTAGGAAATTCAGCTTTGAAACTCAGCAGGGGATGCACAGGCACAGACAATGATTATAACACCAGTTAAAGGGAGGTTACAGGTTAAAAGGCTTCAAAGTCTATTTTAATAAAAAGAGGATTTTTCTTTGTATTTTACAGAGAATAAACTTACATATCAGAAAAACAAGCAAAAAGGAAAAGAGCCTACTATAAACATGATCATATTTTTCTGCAGTATTCAAGATGCCATTGCTTCTATAGCATGCTGTAATTAATCCTTTCAGGCTCCCCTGTCATGGTTGTGCAACATAACTATGGGTTGTCCATCACCTAATGACTTCTGCAGGTGAGCAATAATTAATACCTAGAAAAATTACCAGGACAGCCCTGTACTGTTACTTATAAAGAAAACTTGCTAGCTGTTGTGTAAATTTTGCATTGTTACTCAAACCCCATACTTCTTATTTTTACTTTTAAAGTATTACTTCTTTTCCTCATCAAAATTATCTGCATGGTACCACATCCTGCTAAAAAAGAACATAATTTATTCCAAGGTTCTTCAAATAAACAAATATTTCAGAGTAAATGATATCAGAAAGATTATTTGAGGCATGTCAAAATAGAAAATGCAGTACTTTAGACAAAACTGCACTAACTAGATCAGCTTGGAGCAACAACTGATGATGGGAGAATATAAATAAATTGCATATCTGAGATACAGGAGAAAAAATTTGCTATTATATTTGTTTATAAATGTTACATGCAGCTGTAATATGTACAGAAGAGTAAATGGTTTTATCTTCTATATTTTGATTTCCACAAACTCATTCAATTACACTTAGAATTTTGCAATATTTCCTTTGATCCTCTTACAGGTTTTGTATTTCATAATAGACAGAAGAAGAGACAACAGAAAACAAAGCTATTATTCTCATCTAACATTCAAGGGCTACTGTTTTAATTGAAAATGAGCTAATACTTTGAGGCACCCACCTTTTCTCTATCCTCTCAGACTGTGGCTTGTGTTGAGGTGCCAGCTCCACCACAGATATTCACAATTCTCTGAGTGACTTAGTTTTGCCTTCCCTAAAGTCATGCTACTGACAAGGACTTAAGTCCTTGAAAGCTTACAACCTCAGCTAGCATTTGTTTCCAACAATAAGGTAGGAATCTAGGACCAGCTGGCTTTCCTTCCACTCCAAGGGGTTTTATGAAAAACACATTTCTTATGCTTAATTTCCTAGTGTGACAGTATTCCTCTCCCTTTTGCCTTTTTAAAGTTAGTCCACACCTCTGAAAATGGAACCAGAGTATGAAACAGCCATCAACAGCTGTGGTCTGACTTGTCCCTGACCACAGGGCAATGGCAAAAAGATTTGGGGGTTCCCAACATGAAGGGTCAAACACCTGAATACTCATGCATGCAGAAGGATTGCACCCCTGCATGTGCCTTACCTTTGTGGGCAGCATCTTAAAAATTGTAATGGAAATAGAAAAATCATAAGTGGATCAATGACTTTAGCTGGCACATCTACATATTAATGCAGAGGTGGGAAAAATGCAGATGGTCTAAGAATGATCCTCATAAATATTTACCATGCTCAGGGAACACGGTTACAGGTTTATACCAGTTGAACCCTGGTGCTTCACCAGCAGCTGGCATTGCTGCCAAACACAGAATGTGACTTACATAACATATTTTTTTAATGAATTTTGCTGGCAGCATTTATTATTTTTCCTATGAGGCATATCAGTATATCCTTGTATTTCTCAAGCTGAATGGATCTCCAGGGATTCAGAAGAGATTCAAACTCTTCCCTGCTCGTGTACAGATTGGGGGATTTTTTCGCTACACAGAGATTTTTCTAACTATGTCTCTCAGCTGACCCTCAAGTGATAGCACAAAGGAGCAGCAGATATGTGCACAACCATATAAAATAAAATTAGATTTCGCTTGGAGCTATTTAAAAAGTCACACATAAGGCACAGGAAGTGTGAATATTAAAGTATAGCAGCCAGTCCTGTCTATCATGCCCTGCACAGTCAAGCTGTGTGTTGGATAGCTTTTCTGTCAGGACAGAAAGAAGAAGTCTTCTTTATGACTGGAAGACTAAAACAGCTTTCTTCCCATATCAAATTGCCCCTGTTACCCAGTGATTTTAATGGGATTTAATTAAGAAACACAGGAAGTTTCACTGTTCTTATTCTACTTTTGGGGTTTTTGTGTTTGTGGAGGTGGCAGAGTTTTAGCAGTTTGGGCTGTCTGGGAAGAATCCCCTGTGAAATGAAACTTCCATTTCCCACTTTCCCAAATTACAGTTCTCTAAGGGTTATTTACTGCAACACAGATGAGGAAAAAACCAGATAAACACACAAAAAAGCTGGCATTTGCAACAAAGTGCATTTCTAAGCTAAATCCAAGCAAGCATATCTTTGAACAGAACTGTGAGAACAGACCTGTATATTTCTCTCTGACCAATAAGATATATTTATATAGCAGTTTATTAATAATAAGCACCAACCTTTTATGCTTATTCTTATCCACTGATGTACTGTTATTTAACACTATAGTAGAATTCCTTTCTCTCTGAGCTTTAATCATATGAGAAATTAGATTGAATTTGCATTTACACAGCAAATTTTATGATGTAAGTTTCCTAATATACTTCAGCTTGATATTGAAGTAAATTGTATTATTCCTAATGGGTCATCAGTTCTGAGGTTTAGTATTTGATCTTGTTTTATTATCTTCCCTAGCTATATTCCATACCTAATTTTTTCCTGAAATGAGCATTATTGATTTATTCATTAAATACTGTCTGTTTGGTGTGAATTTTTCATCCAAGCAGTATGATGAATTCTTTTTAAAATAATGATTATATGCTGCACAAGACTTGAAATACTGTCTTCTTGAGATGGTTTTCAATGGATTGCAACTAAATACATTGTATACAAAAAACATCTTGTACCCTTTCTGCAAAATGACATCCATTGATTATATCTCCTCAAAAATGGAACAATCAATAAATTATTATATTTCTTAAAATTAGGCTCATTTCAGGGTGAAGGATTATTTTCTTGGTTTCATTTGAAGGTGGTGTTTTGTTTCTGTACTGCTTCAGCTTAAAAGGCAACCTGATATCACAGAAAAGTGGTTAAAAAATTTAGAAATGTTTAAAAATATGAGTTTTATCATGCCAAAAAAAGAGAAAACCAAACAAAAAAATTAAACAAAAAACGCAACCCACCAAAAAAGAAACTCCAAAACAACCCCCAAACCCAAAATCCACCAAAACCTAAAAAAAAAAAAAAAACCCAAAAAAAAAAAAAAAAAAAAAACCCCACACCCCAAAAACAAACAAACAAACCTCCCTAAAAAGCAACGAAAACAGATTGGGTGAAATTAGCCTCCAGCAGTCCAACTTGGTGACACACTATATTTTCCAGCTACTTAAATTTTCAAACCCAGTGAGTGCATCTGGAGAATTGAAATTTTTTTTATGAAGGATCCTTCTCATATTATTCCTAAATACTCAAAGAAGTTGGGTAAAAAACAATTGATTCTGCTATAGAAATGTGTACAATTTGTCAATGGTGTCCAAAATTGAAGAAAATATTGCTTTCAAATTCAGTAACAGACAAAAAAAGAAAGCATTTCCATAAACCATAGAAATATTTTTATATAGTGTGTTGTTTGATTCAGGTCAATATACTTTACTTTATTGAAACACACATAAATATTTTCAGAGCTTTTCAAGCTGGAACATTTTGTGATTTTATGCAGTGGCATTTATCTAAAGAACCCAAGGTTTTGCAAATGAAACTATGTGGAATGAAGGAGAAAACCTATCCACATGAAGATGGTTAGGCTGTGGAACAGCCTGCACTTCCTCCAGTCCTGACAGTTTTCCCTGAGCAAAAGAATAAAACCCTGAGCAACCTCCTTTGAATGCTGGGGGAGGTGGAGACCACCTGAGCTCCCTTCCAATCTAAATTAATTTATGATGTGGTGATGTTCAATCCATAACTACCAAATTAACAGGGCTGCTTTAGACTACATGTTTCATGGCATTTCTTGTCATAAAGCATCAAAGTTCAAGTGACACACAATTTTACCAAGTGTATAAAACTCTTTTTAGCACATATGTTAGTATGGAGGTAGCAATTCTTCTTAAAGCCATTTACAGGCGAAAAATGAAAACCTGTTTAGTTAAACACAGTCTGAACTTCTAGAAGTTCACTATATTAAGAAATAAAAAAGCTGAAGTGTCAGTAGGAAAAGTTACCTCCTCAGTAGTATTTAACAGCTCTCCATGTGGCCCAACCAAATGAGTAATCAGCTTGTAATTATCTTGCCACAACGCTACGGAGGTGTGCATTACCCACTTTTGGGTACCACTGCCATGTAATAAAGGAAGCAAAATCAGTGGTTCTTGCAATCTAATCCTGTGATATTAATTGCCAAGAATATGTGCCTGACATGGTTTTCGTTTGTTTCTCAGTGAGAGTTATCTTACCAGCTGCCAGTGAATGCCTGATTACTGGAGACAGGCTCCAGATGCTCTTCTGTCTCGAGCTGGTTGTGTCACTAATGGCAGACACGGGAAGGAATTCTTCCCTGACATGGACTGCCTTTTAAAACACACTTGTACATTTCTATTCTCATTTGTTTCCTTCATGGACCAGTGGAGCCTGATTGCCTAGCACAGCAGAAAACAAGTTGCATAGGGCATTCAAGTTAAAAATAATTAAATAAAATAATTAAATAATAAAAATAATTAGTGTGGTTTTAAAATTATGAGTTTTTAAAAGATTAGCTAGAACATACATAAGTACCAAATAGCACATCTCTAGAATACTATAACATCCTTCTTCGTTTTTTCTTTTCCCTGAATGATGAGATTCAGAAACAAACTTTCTCTAAAATTCACCTCACCAAATGTGCCAAAGTAAGTATTTCATGAAAAAAGATGTATCATTAATTGTTTTGAAGTTACAGAAAATCAACATGTACAAGCTTATGACACCAGCCTGCATTTCACTATTTTATGTCTAGTACTCTTATTAGCAATAAGCCATGCCACTTTCCACCTTCATTTTCTCTTTCTCCCAAAAAACTTGTAGACAAGCAACACACAACAAGAAGGCTGAATGGGCTGAGTGGTGGCTCCTGAGTTTCTGAGGAAAAGAGCTTGGAAATGCTCTGATGTGCAGTCAGCAGAAAGAGGGGACTTTCCGAAGATTTCAGTAAACTCTGCAGCCAGAGAGGAGCAGAATCTCCTTCATTCCTGGTCTCTTTCTGGCCAAAAAATAAAAGAAAAACTGGTGATACTTTTCACTGCAGCTGCCAAGAACTGAGAAGATGAAGACAATTTTGAAGATGTGATTCAAGAAGAAACACACACATGCACACTTACATGCATGGTCACTGCAAGTAGAGAGTATGTATGCATTGTCACTGCAATGAAATAAAAGACCAAAGCATTCTATGTTGTAGAAAAAAAGGTTAAGACTGGAAAGAGACAAAAAACATCCTGGATCAAATTTCATTTTCAAGTGACAAAATTACACAGTGTTACTCCTTCTGCAGAACTCCAGGCCAGCACAGAGAAACCTTGCTCCATGCCTTTAGTGCCTTGATGATGAGAAAAGTTTCAGAAGTCAAAATTAAATTTATTCATAGACAGTTCAGGTACATTTGTTTTTATGTCTTTTAACTCAAAGAGCTCTTCTTGCTATATAGAGCTTGCTTTGATGAACCAACCAATGTCAAGCTCTAACCCATGCATATTTTTCATTTTGCTAAATTAAAAAAGGTATTGCAGTGGCATCTCTACTCTGATCATCCTCATAGTTCTTCCTCAGACTCTTAGGTTATAACTCATCCTTCCTGAGTGCCAGCAGTGATGATCGATTTGAGGTCTCTTTGGTGCCTTTTGGTGCCCTAAATTCTTGACTTTGTACTTTGTTATTGAATTTAATTTTACCCTTGCCTTACTTCCCACTTGTTTTTTCTCCTCCAGGTGCTTTATCAAGAAGCTTTTGATATAATTCAGTTTCTATATCTGAGTGTAATAAGTTCTTCTCTAAAAGGAAATCCTAATGAAGAAAGACTTTTAATGGAACAGAAATCAGATGAGCATCCACCAAACTCATCTTAAATAGATAACAGAATCTAATAAAAGAGGAGATATGTTCAGGCCACAGGAGCAACAGTAAAAGAGAAATCACATAGAGAAATTCTGGGATTCTAAAGTAATCTACAATTCCAAACCAGGACAAAAAAATCAAAACTCTAAACATACTGCGAATTAAGAAATCCAAAATAAATACAAATCAAATCAACCCAAAATATTTTTTTAAACTTTCTTTTTTTATTTTTCAATTTCACATTATTTGTACTGAAGTTATTCTACATTTACCCTATATGACCAGACTTATAGAGTAAATTATGATGAAAAGACTATTCTCCAAGCCTAGTAATTATATCATTCTTCTTGGAACTTTCAGAGCTTTTACATAACTATTTTCATATTTTCACTGAAGTCTTACCCAAAAGCATTTTGGCTTGTCAACAAAGACAAATATAGTTTCTTCCAAAAAATATAGCACAGAGCTAGAAGCTCTGGAAGAAGATTTGTTTTCATTGCCCAACACATCAGGCTACGGCAGCCCTTCCCATCTCCATCAGTCCAGTGACAGAGTTTTATTACTTCCCATGGATGAGTCCTAATGAACACAGAATAAGCTGCTCACACATCTCTTCTCAGTCACAGGATGAAATTTATTCTTTCTTTTTAACCCAAAGAATTAAAATTACGTAGTGGCCAACTGAGACCCTAAATTAAATCTATATTTAAAAGCATTTCCATTGCATTACTAGCAGTGGCAGACACAGCAATTTATTCAGGATCATACCTGTGAGATTCCAGCAGTTTCTGAAAATTGTTAGAGTAAATTAAAACAAAGATTTTTGTAATACATTTTTTCCTCATTGTGGAGATTCTCAAGCTGAGCAAATACATTATCAGCCTGGTGTAGGTTTAAGTGGGTACTTAATAAAGCAGCCGAAGCTCCACAAAGATCATGGCAGTCTTATAATTCTAATTTAGTCTGAACTGGAAACCTCCTGCTATTTCCTGAGATATTTCTCTATTATGTCTGTGATATAGCACAGTTAGCACTGGACCAAATTCATTAAGGCTGTAGGCACAAATACCATTAAATGCATTTGTCAAAACACATGTATATATATTGTATGTATTTGCATGCTGAAAGTGAGACTGCTCCATACCCAGATGATTACTAACATGCTCATTTAGTTGATTATGTACTTAATTCAGGGTTAGACTCTCAAGGGGAGGATGGTGGGCTGCTGTGCTCAGTGCTCTTGGGTGTGCTGCCTGCGGGGCTCCAAGGCAGGAGGGCACCACGGCTCTGCCTACAGCGTCAGGTGCCGCCCCCAAAGAGTGGCCTGAGCTCAAAAGCAGGAAAAGTCAAAAAGGTCACATCCCACAGGCAAAAATGTGCTCAGCTTTGAAGAAAGGTGCTGCCTGCAGCCACTTTTCACAATGGTGGAGCATCCAAAGGGGGAGGAATTATTGCTGTACCTGCTGCTTCATCAATATGTCTCACAGAAAAGGCAAGACATAGTCTCAAGTCTAACAAAGCAAAACAGACATTTGAGCCCACATCTTGGAATTCAGCACGAGTGGATTGAAGGACAGTGTCCACTAACCCTAAGCCCAGGGGATGAGCTACCTGTGCTCCATGATCCAGGGAAGTACGGGACACTGGAGGAAGCTGACAATGGTGTTGCCAAGGTTTGAGAAAGCATGTGAGCTGGATCTCCACAAGAGAAGAAAACACAAAAATGCCTTTATTGAGAGAGAAACAACTGTTGGCTCAAGGTTTCAAAAGGAAAAATGGAGATGAAAAGGTAAAAACACTGAGTGAAAAGAGCACTGAAGGGTGGCACTCCAATGGCACTGGAGATCAAACTTTCAGGTACAAGAAAGGTGCAGAATAGTTCCGAGGACAAAGTGCCACACATATGTTTAACAGCATCTTATGAGTTTTACCATCAATAATTATGTAGTGACTGAGCAGGGTAACTACAGTGTTTGGTGAATGTTTGCAGTTGCTAGAATCATAGAAGATTTACACAAATGTTGGCTTGAGATAAGTGAAGAAATAATTTAAGACTCTGAGTTTCCTCTCTTTATAATGTGTGCAAAATACTTATTCCATACAATGTGTGTCATTTTTGTGACTTGGCAATTGCTCTCTCTTCCTTAACAAATCTGAAACTACTGCATTAATTCTGCATATTTTCCAGTGCAAACCAAATGAAGGTTAAACTTAACTATTTGCGGGAAAGAAAAAAAAACAAATCCTATTTATTTGGTGCTTTGTGCTCTCAATTTCTTGCCTCTAAATTAGAGGTTCTAAATTATTTATATACCAGTATCTCCAATATCTCCCCCTTTCTTTGGTCCTACTTGCATTCCTGCTATAAGCAATGGCACCACTGTATTGACAGGGCTGCAAGACTAGAGTCTGTACTGGCCCTGCAAGGTCTCTGAAATACAGCAGATTTATTCTATTGTCATTTTTTCCCAGACCATCCTATTAATGCTTTCATAATCCTGTGTCTTATGATGGCACCAACAGCTGCACTGGACTAGAGTGAATAATAAATTAGAGGAGGGTGAATAAGACTTGTCCAAATTTGAGAAAATAACTACGCTATCACTAACTTAATATATATCTTCAATTTTCTGAATATCCAGACAATTTCAATTACTAAAATATTTTTATTGATATGTTTATTATACATAACTGCACATATTCAGCCTTAAAAACCTTTACTGGCTTACCTTTTTGCAAATACTTCAGCACCTTATCCACAGAGACATACAAGAACATATGTATAAGATATATGAGAAATTAGCAGCCATAGAAGAACTTCTCGGGGAAAAAAATGTGGATAAGCTTCATCACAGAACTTAGAAAAAATAATTATTTGAAATTTTCTTGATTTATGAGACAGATCTTCATCTACTTATCACTGTTTCAACTCCAGTGTAGCCAATGGAATTACATATACACCTACTGAAGTTTTACCCCACACAGCTATTTGTCTCAGCTAAGAGTATGGTGTCAACTGAAAAATCTTAAATAGCAGTTACAGGTAATGCTTCTAAGATTTTTTTTTCTTATAGAAGAGAATCTTGAAAGAATAACAAATGAAATCAATCCATGATAAGCTTCAGAGTGCAATTCAAAATGCTGCAATTTAGAAATTCTATATTACTGCACAGCATTGTGCTAGAACACAGTACCAAATATACCATTTAAGTGGTTTATCATGATGGCCCTTAACGTGTGTTTTAAAGTGGGGAGAGAGGTAGAAAGGGAATTACTATACAAAATTATATCACAGAACATACAATGAGACTCTTGTTTCCTTTCCTCTTCCATTTTTCCTCCCCTGTCCTAAAATGTATGGATTTGTAAGACTTAATTAATTCATCCCTGCCCTGAACATAAGAAATGGGAAGGATGCAACTCAGCTGAGCAGCAGTTGGGGCTGGCTGAGAAGACATCAAAGCTCAACAGCTCCAGTAACAAGCCAAGATTGCTTTTCCTCTGTGTAGTGCCATGAGAACAGGATGACAGAATGAAATGCTCTTCCCTAGGGAGTCCTCTACACAGCCCTCATACAGCATCTGCAGGCCCACGTGCCTGGGGATCTCACACTCTGCTTATTAACCAGCTTCCATAGCTGCTGTTTCCTTGTATGTAATATTTGGTGGGGAAAGTGTTTAGATACAAAGCTGGATAACAGAATTCTGTAGCAAATTCTATTTGAAAAATAGTCATAAAGAGGTATTTGCAGCTGCTTTCAACCTCTTGTACCTTAAAAACTTGTTCTGCTGTTCTGGGTACCTCCCAAGCCTTCTACGCTCCACCTTCAGTCAAATATTTATCTTTGAAAACAGCATGAATTGCAGAATCACAGAAACTCACATTGAAAGGAACCCATAAGGGTCATAGAGTGCAACTCCCTGCTCTGCAGGAGTGTTCAACACTAAGCTGTATCACTAAGAGCATCATCCAGGCTTTCCTTGAACTCTGACAGGCTTGTGCCTGGGACCATTTCCCCAAGGACCCCATTCCAGTGACCAGCCATGGCATCAGCTGGAAAACAGCTGGAAACAAGCTCTAGAGGGTGGTGTAGTTAACATCAGCCTGTGTCACAGCCAGTGTGTTGGACCATATACAAAATTGTGCTCCCAATAGCAGCAGCATTCCCCCATCCCCCTTCTTTGCTTTTCAAACCTGTTATTCCGACCTAAGAGATTCCTGGTGTGTGTTTGTAGAATATGCTAAGTTGGAAGGGACCCATCAGGATCATCGAGTCCAACTCCTGGCCCTGTGCAGGACATCCCAAGAATTTCACCATGTGCCTGAAAGCATTTTCCAAATGCTTTTTGAATCCAGACACAGTGGCACACTGATGATTTCCTGGGGCAGCCTGTTCCAGTGCCCAGCCACCCCTTGGGTGAAGGACCTTTTCCTGATATCCAACCTAAACCTCCCCTGATTCCTTCATGCCATTTTCTTGAGTCCTGTCACTGATCACAGGAACACAGAGATCAGTACCTGCCCCTCCACTCCCACTCTGAGCATGTTGAAAACCACAATGACATACCCCCTCAGTCTCTTCTTTTTCAGGCTGAACGGACCAAGTGACCTCAGACACTCCTCCTGTGGCTTCCCCTCAAGGCCCTTCACCAGCTTTCTCCTCGTTTGGACACTTGCTAATAGTTTAATGTCTTTTCTTTATAATGATGTGCCCAAACTACCCCCAGCACTTGAGGTGAGGCTGCCCCAGTGCAGAGCAGAGCAGAGCAGAGCAGAGCAAAGCAGAGCAGAGCAGAGCAGGACAATCCCCCCAGGACAGGGATGTCCCTCCTGGCTGCCAGGGCACTGCTGGTTCATGTTCAGCTTGCCATCAGCCAGGACCCCCCAGTCCCTTTCTGTGTTGCTGTTTCCCAGCCTCCTGTGCCCTGGTTTATACACACAGCCAGGGCTGCTCCGTGCCACATGCAGAACCCAGCAATGGTTGGTGATTGTCCATCTCTCATTTCCCAGGGTCTCTCTGCCAGGCCCCTTTGCCCTCAAGGGAGCCAACAGCTCTCCATGCTGCAGTGTCACCAGGATGCCACTCTGTGCCATGACAGCCCCCTGAGCTCAGCCCAGTTGGTTACAGCACGGTGCCCATAGCATCAAGGTCATCATCCCTGCACAGGCCATTCACTTAAGAGTTGGGGTTGATGATTCTTGTGGGTCCCTTCCAGCTCAGCCTGGTCTGTGATTCTGTGACTCTACATGTCAGTGTGACAGTGTATGTCCTATCCCTCAAAGTGGATCCAGGCTGCCTTTTTTCCCTGACACTAAACTCAGGTCCACATTGTTTCTTTTTCTTCAAAGCATAAGTCTTCCTCAAACAGAAAATCAAACATAATTTTGACTGTCTTGGAGGTGAGGCTGTACTTTTGGAAACTACAGCAGTTATGTGAAGTCCCTTCACTCCTCATCTGCTTATTCTGGATTCTTCTCTTCCTGGAAAAAGGAATATACATTTGTTAGGCCAGTGTTCTTCTGCTCTAGTTCTTTGCATAGTTGCACAAAACTTTTTTTTCAATATCAAAAGATATGAAATATTTATTTCATGTCTTTTTTTCAATAACCAGTGGGGCTTGGTATCAAGAGATGGGAAAAGAGGGTGCTGTGAAATGGCACTATCACCAAGCCCATAAATGTATAAGCTTTAGACACGCAAAATGTGACTGCTCTTCATTTTTTAGAGCACATCTTCCAGTACTGTGCTAAATTTTCATGCTGCCTCTTGAAAACCTCTCAAAGTTATCAATATACTGTTTGTTTTGTTTATGTGGGAACACTATTATAATAACATTATATTGTAGCAAGGTTTTCCCCTATTAAGTTATTTGAAGAGCATATTAGTTCTTTGCAGCTACAGTGTTGATCTGGGAGCTTTTTCTGTTTAATCATGCATTTCTGTAGAATCAAAGACATACAGAGCTGGAAGCAGCCTCAGGAGAGCACCATCTCCAATCCCCAGCAATTAGGCAGAATGAATGATTTACAATTCTTTTCTAAGTTGCTTTTCCCAATACCAAATCTCCCTGTACTGTGAGTATACCAGCACGAGTTTTGTTCTCATTTGCTTACATTTTGTTATATATTTGTTACATACTTCTAAATGGAAACTGTTTTCATGATTCCTCTTAAATCACTGATAAAATTTGGACAAGGTGAAAAAAAAGTCTCTGAGAATTTACTGCTTATTAACAATTTCCTATTTACATTTATATTATTATATGACATTTCTATAATGAACTTCAAAAATCTCAACTTAGCAAATTTTTAGTCCATTAAATATGCAACATTGATTTTTTTTTATCCATTTTTTTTCTTTCTCTTGAAGCTAAATGTCATATACAGCATGAAGGGAGTAACAATATGGAATCAATTCAAATGGTGCTGTTTCTAATTTAATAATAAAATATGATACTATCTGTTATACCTGTTATCAGTGTCTTTTTTTTTTTTTAATTAGAAGTGAAGGATTTGCTTATCTCTTCAGCTGGCCTGTGACAGTCAGAATACTCCAAGCTGGCAAAGGACAAACAAGTGATCTGATTTGGAAAAATCATTCTAAATGTCAAATTTGTTGTTTGCTTCCTCTTATTCCAGCCCTGCTTTCTGCAGAGAGTAACAAAAAATTGGCTGAGCTGATGCTGTAGAATTGCATCTAAGGTAGAATTAAACTATGAGAAAATGTGGTAGAGCACATCACACCCTCTTGGAAGGCAGAGGAGTGAGGTTACTCTGTAGTTCAGTTTGCTGCACAGACAGAAAGGAAACTTCAAAAGGAGAATCCATACATCAAAGACTTTTTACTTAAAAAAAAATACACAATCCTCCTAAATCTTTCATCTGCAGTCTCACAAATGTGCAGTTCTAATCAAAGACACAGTAATATATGTCCCTGTAAACAAAAAAATTTAAAAACAAAAGGTTCTGCTGTGGATGGAAAGATGCAGAAAAATTCTGATATCCCTAGCCATGAGCTAGAGACCTGTTCATGAATATCTCATCTTCACACAAGATGGACCAGCAGCTGAATTGGCTCCATAGTTCCAGCTCTGAAGCAACCCTGCATTAATGACCAAGGTCTGCCTGACATATATAGGCTTAAAAATTGTATCTATGACATAAAACCTCAACCCTTTGCTTTGCCAGATTAAATGTGGTTTTATTTCCTACTTTTAAAGCGATCCCAACATACCTAAAGGGGAGGGAGGCTCTTAATGCTCACAGGTAAAAATGCAAAAAAAGCAGGACAGTGGCATCCTTCAGAGCACCTTAAACTGGAGACTCTAGAGTAGAGTCCTCCTGTGTCAGGCTATACAGGTCAAGCTGGCTCTACTAACAGTGTCAGCAGTGTCAAAAGCTAGGATTCACAAAAAATTTAATCCTGGTGAATTTTATCTGCATGATCTCTTGGAAACAGAGGCTGCATGGATTCAGGAAACTTGTATTTTCACAGATTCTCTTATCTTGTGTTAAATTTCTGCATGAACACAGTATCATAATATTAATTTTTAATTTAGGCAGTGAATACAGAACATATCTTGTTGCAAGAAAAGAAAAAGGACTGTTAGGCAAGTAGTGTTAATTATCATAAATTTATAGAGCCAGTGACAGAATCAGTCATAGAATCACAGAATGGTTCTGGCTGGAAGGGACCTTAAAGTTCATCTTGTTCCAACCCTCCTGCCATAGGCAGGGACAGCTTCCACTAGACCAGGTTGTTCAAACTCCACCCAGCCCAGCCTGGAACTCTTCCAGTGTCTCACCAACCTCACAGTAAAGAATTTCTTCTTTATATTTAATCTAACCCTATCGTCTTTCAGGTTAAGGTCATTCCCTGTGGTTCTGTCACTACCTACCCCTCCAAAAAGGTTCTTTCCCAGCCTTCTTGTAGACCTTCTTCAGGTACTGGAAGGCTGCAATAAGGTCACCCCATCGCCCTCTCTTCTCCAGGCTAAAAAATCCAAATTCTCTCACCCTTCCATCATAGGAGAAGGCCTCCATTCCTCTAATCACCTTCATGGTCTCCTCTGGACTCACTCAAACAGTACCAGGTCCTTCCTGTACTGAGGACTCCAGAGCTGGACACACAATTCCAGGTGGGGTCTCACCAGAGGAAGCAGAGGGAAGCATCCCCTCCCTCACTGCTGGCCACTGCTTGTGATGCAGCCCAGGGCACATTTGGCTTTCTGGACTGCAAGTGCACACTGCCAGATCATGTCAAGCCTCTCATCCACTAGTGCTCCCAATCCTCTATAATAATGAATGCTCTGTGATAATCCTCTATGAACTCTTCTCAGAATTTAGCAAAAACGTTCTAAAATTCTCACATTGTTACACTAGCTATTTGTGTGGTGTGTTTAGCACAAGTCCTCGTGTTTGTGTGTCTGTAACACACCAGTTGTATTTTCATTTACTTATGCACCCAGTATGTCTGGCTGTCTTGCCAGAAATATGAACTGTGTGTGCCTGGAGGAATTAACTACAATCCTTTTCATGAAGAATCCTGTCTCTCTGGCAACACACAAGCTTTAGTTCCATTATCTAAATCTTTTATCTCCCTTCTTTGACTGAAGGATAGTTTTTCATCTTTATGTTTTTCAGTGAATGAAGTGTAGATGAAGTTCTCTTATGTGACAGAAATATTCCACCTTTCATGTGAAATTGCCCTGAAGGCCTCATCAAAGACAACACCCTCTGAATTATTAGGTGCATATGTTAAATATAGTCATTTGCATTCCATTAAAATAACACAGACCCTATTGCTAAAACTTCCATCCTGTCCTTTGAATTTATGTGCACTGAAAACAGCACTTTTGTAAATATAATCATTATCCTCCTTTCTTAAAAGAATCAAAAGAAAATATATTACCTCTTCCTATTTCTTTGATATTTCTTTCTTATGCATAGAGATACATTGTGCCTTTCTGCAAGCCGTCTTTTTAGGATAAAAATTCTTATGAAAAACTTCCTAAAACCTAAAGAACTGCAGTTATGTTGGGTATTTTCTTGGCCATTCTCTCCCTTTATATATTAACATAAACCATTCCCACTCCTGATCTTTTTGTCCCATTTGTTGGTTTAGCTGTGGTGGATCAGAGGTACTGTTAGTACTAAAGTTGAACCACTACAGAGGTGGCAGTCTGTCACTCAATTTTGTCACATGGCTTGGTTGCTGTGTGCACTGCTCTGAATGCATTTCCTTAGTTCCCTCAATTCTTTCCACTTGCTCCTTCTTGCCCTCTTGCAGCTTTAGGGCCTCAGTCCCAGCTATCCCTGCAGTATCCCTGTCCCTTTCCTCATGCAGGCTCAGGCCAATCAGTTCATTTGTCAAAATCCAAACTTGCTGTCCTGGCTGAAGCAAGTCAAGATTTTGCTGCAGGTCTTTCACATTGTAATTGCTTGTCTTTCTGGGAATAATGTCACATCTTGAATGCCAGATCTCTGCAATCAAGATTCTGGCTTTGCTATGCATGCTTTGTGCCGTGCCTGGCTGCCTTTCCTTGCCCTGCTGCACATCACTGCCTTAACAAGCTGCTGAGTTCCTGCCGAGCCATTAAATCTTTGTGCCTCATCTCTCCTTTTCTCTCTTCCAGGCTTGTCACAGCTGAATCACACAGCACGTGCACAGACAGCATTCCAAAGTGGGGTTTCATGAAGAAAGGAGAAGAAAGGCGTCGAGTATATTTTCCCTATCTAAAACGCAATAAATTATTTTCTATTCATGGAGTGTAGGACTTATAACCTAAACTCAATCTGAGAAGAGCAAAGTATCCCTAACACTGTCTTCAAAACTGTCAAAAGCAGCAGCAGGATGTAATAATAAGCTTGCTATAATTACAGAACTCACTTTTCTCACAGTTATACTTCTTTTCCCATACAATACTTTCTATCTGATACCATAATAATTATTAGTCATTATAACGGTTCTATTACCATTCACAAGTAAAGCCATAATACCTACCATGTGCAGTAAAAGTCTGATATTCTGTGGTTTTTTTCTGGTTTAGGACTTTCTTTAAGAAAGTGCTTTTTAAGATTTGTGGATAAAACAAATATTCTTGGATTGTTCTATTTTTCCCCTTCTCAAGGATGAAAAATAGCTTGCATGTGATTTTTCTGAAAATTTGTTAATGGCTGACACCAGTCAAAGCAGTGAAATGCAAATTCTGAAAAAATCTTTGTAAAATTCTGGACATGCTGGTTAGCACTGTATAATTCATCTTTCTTTTATCCTGTATTCTGGGGCTGAGCTGCCATGCAGTATATGCTCCATCTTTGCCTATCTCAGCCAGCACTAGTATGCACTTGCTTATCATCTTCCTTGATAAAGTCCATCCATCATTCTAATGTCATTATTTGTCTTATGATAAATTCTGTCAAGATTGGTAGAGTATGATTAGTATTTCAAACTCTGAAATAGAGACAGAAAGATCTCTTTAAGGCCTGCTGATAGGCAAATGGAAATTCCAGAAATCTCATCGTGTGTATTGTAGGCAAAGAGCCAACTCACCACAATAAGATAGCTGGCCACAGAGTAGAAAAATTGCCAGGGACACTGAACATGAATTTTTCAGCTTTGTCACTCGCTGCCTATTGATGTCTATTGCCTGCTAAATGAACAAACATAAACAGTCAAAATTGAATACGAGCATCCTCACAAAATCATTTTGCCTTTCCCCTCTTTTTCTCACCCTAATTTTCATTATGTCCTCTGCTCTGGAAAAGGTGGGAGTCTCCCTCTGTGAGTTCTACTTGGTCAAAGACACCAGGGTATCTGCAAAAGCCCTGAACCTTTTTACACAATGCCTTGCAGCAGAAGATGCACACAACTGGTAATTGTCATATCACATTTTGGCACACCAAGAACAAGACAGTCAGATCACCCTTGCCCCTTCCTCTGTCCAGATGAGCAAATGAGAACCAGTTCATTTGCTGTGACTGCCAATCTATTACAACTCTTGCTCTGTGTAAATATCAAACACTCTGCTCAAGAGATATTGTGCCTAAATGTTCTGGCTCACAATTACCAGCTTTAGTTATTAATTCTACGGTAGGTGAAGCTGAGAGATAAATTTGGTTATAGAAGATTTAACAGAGGTTATATTTATTAACCCTTATTTAATCATCTCAGCCAAGCAAACAGCTTTGATCTACAGCATAGAGCTGTAGTTCAATATTTACACCTTGCATGAAAATATGGCATTTAATCTAATCAAGTTGGCCAATGCTGAACATGCCACATTAAATGTTTGCTCTTCAAATCTGGAGTTCACTCATTCTGTCATTCTAATTCCCGGACCCAATTTGAAAATAGTTTGCATTACATGCTATCTTGCAGCTTTATGTGTTTGCCTACCAAACACAGGTTAAATGACCTTGTTGTGTGAATGTGACATTGTTAAAATCAAAGAATAAATGCAACAGTATTATCTACTAAAAGAAAAACTAATACATTGCAAACAGCAAAAAGACAAAACATCTCTATTCGTTAACAGTTCTTTTGCAACCAAATATAATCTTGCCTTTTGTACTTCAGCAGAACATTAGCGGGTTGTGGGATCATTGTAATTTTTTCTCGTCCTGCTCTAGTAAAATCCTCTAAACAGTAGGTTGAAAGATGAATAAACAAATGGGGAGGAAGCAAAAATAAACAGTGTAAAGTTAAAATCTCTAGAAAAATGACAGTCTAAAACAGAGTGGTGAAGCCTGACTCTAATCTCACACAAACCAGTTCCAGCAAAGCGGGAGCAATTCTAATATCTTGAAGGAGGTACAATGGGAGAATGAGATCATTGAAGTTTTATTTCCTCACTGCTTCTTGTGTTTCTTGTACTGGAACTGGGACAGCAAGGAAAAATAAAGTATTTAAAAAACAACCAATCAATATCCACCCCCCCTCTCACCCCCACCCGCCCCCCAAAAATATAGTAACAAAATGGTACCACAAAGAACTAATAAGAAATTTGCACAGAGCTAATTTTAAAACATGTGCACTTTTTACTTGAAGTTTCTAATACAGGCTGCCCTCACAAAGGGACAACACCTGTGGTTGTGGGAAAACTGAACTTGTATAAAGAGGCAGGATTGTGCTGGTCAGCATTAGAGGAATATCTCTGTGTTTCAAACATTTCCTCAAAGGACTGGTGACCACAGCAGGTGACAGACGTTATGGACAGGGTGGGTCAGGACGTGGCCACCCCATCATGCCATAATGACCCCGTGCTGTGCTGTGCTCTGGGACAAAGCAGCTCCTGGGCCCAGCCCAGCTACCTCCTGTGTTCTGTGAAACTGCAGCATAGACTCATCCTCGGAAACAGATCTTAAACTTGCAGCCCACTTTGCTTTATTATGTGCAACAAAACACAGAAAACATTTCTGTACCTCTTCTTCTACATACAAGCATATCAGTATTAATATAATTTTTTTCTTCCAGTACACGTGTTACTATTTCCCTTCCTACTTTTTTTGTTTTTGCAAATACCTATTATACATATATAGGCAACTACATACATACAGGATAAACCATCATAAATGGTTTAGAGAGGAGAATATCAATGCCATTGACAGAATAATATAAAGATATTGTAATAATAAACCAGATTAAACATTACAGAATGAAAATTCAGTGATCTTTCCATGCTCACAAAACCAGAGCAAGCAATAGACATCCACACTTCAATTCACGTGCCCTAACTTTGATACCTCAAAGTTTCAATTCTGGAATCACAGTTACTCAGCCTATGTTCCTCTTAGGGACAATGGAGGTAAAATATCAATTATAGCAGCTTTCATGTAATTCTAGAATAAGTCGTGTTCTGGAGGCCGAATTCTCTCCATCCAATATAAAGGTAACATAGTGCTTCCAGTTCATCCACAGATAAATTTATATACTTTAAGTGATACAGACCCACCAAGACCTCCTGATTCATATATTATACATTTTATAGAGGTGTGTATTGCATAGAGGGAGACCTAGAGAGTTTGGTTCATGTTTCTCTGTATTTTTTCATTGCTTCCATTGGTATTTCATTCTCTCCTTCCTTCCCCTTACAAAATACCTGACTGTTAAACACGATGAACTATTTTATTGTTAAGCATTTAAGAAGAGATAAATGATGGTTTGAATGTTAATGCACCAAGGTAGATCAGAATCTTAGCACTGTTAAATGGTTTCTGAGCCACCAGAGCATAGCGTCAGTGCCATAAAGAAGCACTCCCTGATGGATTGTTAGCAATACTCTAACTCTTTTCAGGACAATAATATTGACTTCACATTAGATAAACATGAATCTTCTAAACAAGAGGTGAATACACAGGAATCAGCCTCTTTGTGTCTAGTAGCTAAAAGGTGGCAGGACACACTCTATAGAGTTTAATTTTAACTGTAATTAGCTTTTGCAGTCAAGTGCAGTAAGGTAACAAATGAGGTACAGTGCTGCAACACAGGACTAAAGAGAGAATGGAGGAGGTCATACTCTTTACCTTGACAATTTTTGGTTTTCACAAAACCTATTATTAGTAAAACACAGACATTAAATAGCGCTTATGCTTTCAAAGAGGTAGTTATGTGGGAGAAAAAAAAGTACAAAATAGTGAGGTATTTAATGTGCAGTTGGAAGTTGCTCAAATGTGAATGCTGACACTTTCCTCTTTAGCTGTAGACCACATATTCTGAAAAAAGCAATACAATAGCTCATAAATTGCTTAGCATTTACCAATGGTTTATGACCCCAGCAGCAGTAAGATACATCCGTGAATTTTTACATTTACAGGTGCAATTTTCTATCTGCTAATCAGAAACAGAACAACTGAATGCTACTATGGAGTTTATTCAAACTCGGAGAACTCGGAATCATGGTTTTCATTCCATTATAATTCTATAAAAACATAAAGTCCAAAAATTTAATACTTCTGATAACCCAAAAGTAGTCTTTAAATTGCAGGAATGTAGCAACTAGAAATCCAGAATTTGAGGCAACTATTTACTCTCAGTCCTACCATCACTTAATTCAGTATAGAAATTTGAGGGGTTTTATCAATCTTCACTAGCCCAAGAAACTCAACAACAGAAAACACAGCCAGAGCAGACCTCATGAGGCAGGCTAAACCACATCTGTGATCCAACCCCAAACCAGCTCTGTCCAAACCCTTCTTGATGGATATTTGTCTAAAGCAGTCTGCAAAGTCTTTTATTTCAAAGATTAAATCTCCTTATCATAAATAAATAAATAAATAAATAAATAAATAAATATATATATATATATACATTAATTCCATTCTTCCATTCACATCCTTAATGTCTAAAAGCTCACTGAAAAATCATTTTCATAAAAAAAACTGTGACATAGTTAAAATATTCACTCGTTGAATATCTTTTCTATACTCCACTTGGGTTTCATTTCAACCTTACTTGCCGGCACTTTGAAAAATTCTTACAGGTAAATCTGGATGTTATAACCTTCATCTACTCATACCTTGCCTTGCAACTTTCACCCTCAAATGCAGCATAGCAAAATAAGTATAACATTAATAAATTAATTAAACTATGAAAATATTACTATTAGCTTTCTTTGGAAATTTGAAACTGTCTTCACTGTGAATTTAGCTACTCTGAAGAAAGATACGGAGTTGAAAAAGCAAAAGAAAATAATTTTCAAATGTCTGTCCACAAAGCTGTGATTTGCTTCAAAACTTATGTGTAGGAAAAGGATGAGCATTGGCCAAGAAAAAAAAGAATTCTGAAAGTTTATTTCAAAATTTGTCAAAAAGATGCCACCTGTTTCATTACATCTTTAGAGGCCAAGTGCTCGTTTGTGGCTGCCAATCCAGTCTCCCCCTTCTGCATTACGTTGTTCACGTAGCCTTGCCATGAGCTGCATGGTTTCCATGGCAAATGATCAAAGGGAATTTCCAAACACCCAAAGGAAAAAACATTTTAAAAAACCAAGACCAAACAATTAGGTGTACCTAAGCAGCACCAGTCACTCAAAGATCTTGAAAATGCTTTAAAGACACTAATTATCTGAAGTTTGTAAGGGCTAGGGATTGCAGATTAGTATAGCATATAAAAATAAAGTACATGTACTAGAATCATGTACCTTTTGCTAAATATTGATGCATACATTGAATTGTGCTTTAAAATATATGTCCCCTAATATTTCTTCATTGCTATTTCTTCATGCTCAATGATATTACTTCATTGCTACTTTGCTCAGAGATATTTTCTAGAATATTATGTTATATAAGGCCATACCCTCAACTGAGATAAATCAGTATCATCCTAGTTTCAAATGAGCTGCATTGAGTTTAAACCAGTAGAAAATCTAGCCAATTTTCTTCATCCTTTTACAAAAAGCCCCTGCATGTAGCATAGAACTTGTGTTTGAACACAAAGAAAAATAAGATTTTCAGTGTATGCACAGCAAGGAAAATTACTAGCTTTTGGATATTGCAGATTTAAGGGATATAGGAGAAGCTTATGAGCTCTCAGACTCTACTATATTGCTTGGAAGCTGGACTAGGATAGGCATGATGAAGAGGTTTAGCAGAGTACATATTAGAAATTCGAGTAAGCTGCAACCATGCAATAAAAATTATAGCAGACAATACAATATAATGATTTTAAGAAGCATTAGAAGCATCCAAAAGAGCTCATCTCAAGTTTTGCTTCCAAGTAAATTATTAACTTGGTCCCCAAGTACAGACAAGTTTTCTGCCTCTCTTTCTCAGGGTTTTTTTTCCCCTTTCTTCAAGCCCATCAGTTTTGGCTTAATATATGGTTCATAAAAATATATATGGAAGCTGTTTTATAACTCATTTAACGTTTGGAACAACCTGAACTGTGAAATGAAAACTTCAGAAAGTTTTTATTTTAATCCACTCCAGACTCAGAACAAATACAACTTTTCTCACTGGAGGGAGATGGCACAAGGGAGATTTGGTCTCCAATGTAATAGAGGAAAGAGAAGCAGATCTTGAGAATCAGCTAGTTAAACCCTGGTCTAAATGCTTCAGCTTGTGCTGCCTTTTTCACAGGTTTAAAAAAATTTTCCAGGCACAAGCCTGGAATTTTCTTCAAAACACAATCATAATATGCAATTATTAGAGTCCATGCAATTGCTAGAGTCCTGCTAATTCAAGACATCTCAGAAATGGTGAAAGATTGACCTTAGCTTCCCAGTAATTACAATATGTGCAGGAATGGATATGGCCAAGGCAAATGATGAAACTAAGACAAAAACCTGGGAGTGTGCTCAGGTATTGCCTTTTCTCAGGAGCAGTGGCAATGGTAACAGCTGGTTTACGAAGGGCATTCCACATGATCCACTCTCCTCTGAGGTCATACCAGCAGTGGCTGATTCCATTTTTTGTGATGCTGGCTAAGACAGACTCTGCAGGTGGGTTGGACTGTGGCTCTTTGCTGCCCTAGCTAGCATGTAGACATATAAATGTAGGATCTAAATACGGGCACTTCCTGCCAGATGTTCATGGCCCTGTGTTTTGGGTTTGTATGGCCAGGTTTGGATGGCTTGGGGGCTACAGGGGTGGCATCTTTGAGAAACTTCTGGCAGAGTCAATCCCAGCCAGCTCCAAGCTAAGGCCGGGCCAATCACCTTTATGATAACAGATTTAAGAAGGAAAAAAGTCGCAGAAGTAATTGTGTCCAGAGAAGAGTGGGGTGAGAATAAAGAGGAACGACTCTGCAGACACCAAGGTCAGTGGAGAATGAGAGGCTGGAGCTGCTCCAGATGCCAGGGCTGAGGTCCCCCTGCAGCCCGTGGTGCAGCCATGGTGAGGCAGCTGTGCCCTGCAGCCCATGGAGAACCACAGGGATGCAGCTGTGCCCTGCAGCCCATGGAGAACTACAGGGATGCAGCTGTGCCCTGCAGCCCATGGAGAGCCACAGGGATGCAGCTGTGCCCCTGCAGCCCATGGAGGAGACCAATGCCAGGGTGGGTGGATGCCTGAGAGGAGGCTGTGAGGCTGGAGCAGGCTCCTGGCAGTGCTTGCACAGCAAGGAAAGGACCTGCAGACCCATGGAGAGAGGAGCCCATGCTGGAGCAGGTTTTCTGGTAGGACCTGTGACCCTGTGAGCAGGGGAAGGTCCCCTCTCCCTGAGCAGCAGCAGAAATAACACAGGATGACCTGACCATAGCCCCACTCCCCATCTCCCTGAGGCACTGGGGGAGGAGGTAGAGATGGAAGTGAGGGGCAGGGGAGAATAGGGGTTTTTAAGGTGTTACTTTATTTTTCATTACCCTGTTCTGATTTTGTTAGTAATAAATTCAATTAATATCCCTAATTCTAACCATTTCTGCCCGTGACAGTATTTTGTGAGTGATCTCTCCTGGTCCTTATCTGAACTTATGAAATCTTCATTATATTTTCTCTCCCCTGTCCAGCCGTAGAGGGTAGTGATACGCTTTGGTGGGTGCCTGGAATCCAGGTATGGTAAACTCACTCCAGCCCATTATTCTTAATGGAAATCTAGGTAAAGGAGAACTTATGTCTGATTTAGGGTAAATTTTCTGTACATATTTCCTGTTCCAAAGATAGTACACCTCTTTTTACCTTATCATGAGGATGTAGTTTAGCAAAAATATTAAAGAGTAGTAGATGCTCAGAACTTTGTGCTAAGACCGTTAATTAAAATGTCCAAATCTCTCAGTAATGTTAGTTTTTTTTTTTTCTGAAAATATTCCTGGATTTACAATATGACAGTAAGATTGAGACACTAAGAAAAACAGATAACATTCAGGAGGTACCCACTTCTGCAGGTGAACAGTTACAACATTTTGCAATGGAAATCACTCTGAGGATAATCAAACAGATAACTGGTAATGATCACAGATAAAGATAAGGTTTTCCACACAAGTGTGCTGTGGAGTGTTGTGGCTATAGAGTACCAGTGGAAAATGTCACTGTCAACTGATATAAATTTGCTGTTTGCTGAGGAAAAATGAAAGTAGACTTGAATGAATGGCTAAACTGGTGAGGCAATGCCTGGCACGAAAATAAGGGAAGACAGACACAGTGCAGGCACTGAGTAGCTCCATGACCATAAACTGACCCAACAGCACTTATGGACATTTAGCTAATTATTTGTAAGAGGGGAAAAAATGAGAATCCCAAGAGAAAAAGAATTCAAAATGGATTATGCTGCTTCTGCATTCACCAGCGGTAACATGTCATCTTATAAACTGCAAAATGAGTGATCATTCTACAGATCTTTAATTCAAATGTGTTATCTACAATATGTATGTGAAAGTTCAAAAAATCTAAGCTAATAAAAAAGTATATTAATTTGTTCTAGAGCAAAGGCCTTCTAAAGAATGCAAGGTGCCAAGTGGGCTCCTTTTAAAACAAATATTAAAATGTAAGAGATTCAAACATGTCTTTATTTCTAAAATAGCCCAGAAAGAGAGATAGAAAGAAAGGTAAAATGGAAAACTGTTTCATTACCATGTAGTTCATACAAAAGGATAACTTCTTTGAGAAACCAAAAAAAGAAACTATCATTGAACAGAACTTGAAACAAGGAAAATAATTACCATTGAATATCAATGAAAATATCGATAACAACTTCAAAATAACTGAGACAGGAAATTTGTTCTGTCCTGAAAGAAACTCTGATGGCAGATTGCAAAACTCTTCTGGAGTTTAACTGTGCCTCTGTACAAGTACTGCACCAAATGTTTGTGTGAAATATTCAGTGAACAGAAATCCTCACTACCAGGTATTTTAATGTAAATTAGGAAAAAAAAATTACATCACCCTGTGTTTTGTCTTGTTTTCCATTCGTCATGATCTAATGCTTTCCACCAGTTTCCAGAAGTGGTCCAGGCTCAGAGCACCCCTGATAAAAATATTCCTCAAAAAGAAGCAAATGCCTTTTTGGATTTTTTTTTTTTTTTAACAGCACTTTAAAAAGTGCCACTTCTGATAACTTCTCTCTGATACTTAACAGATTCTTCTTTTTTCCTGCCCAGAAGGTGCAGCTCAACCTTCCCAGTTGGCCCTGGCCAAGCTCCCGCTTCTTCCGGCAGCGTTGCGATGCCGCGGCAGCGCCGTCCCTGAGCCCGGAGCGCCCGCCAGACACTGACACCACGCCAGCCCGGACTGAAGGCACAGGGAGAACAGCTGCCAGAGCCAGCTTTCCGTCTGCTCCTGCCTTGCCGTGCCAAAATCCTTCTCCTCACCAGTGTGCAGGTTGCTAAAGGCACTAGAAGCATATTGCCCTTGCTACAGCCCAGGAGGATTTTAATTGTTATGGGGGGTGTTGCTTTTTCCTTCAGGGGCTTGGGCAATGTGGTCTTTCTCTTGCCCTTAAAAACTAATTTTCACCTTAAAAAATGAGACAAACTACTAAGAGGATAGAGAGATGCAGAAGCAGGAGCAAAAATCTTTGTAGAGAATTACATTTCTGTAATGTGGCACACTATTTTGAAATACTCTAGAGGAGCTTCACAGTTTTATTCCCCAATATTTTTAATTCCCAATTATGAAAACACTTAGCCATTGCACCCCATCTTGTCATATTGAAATTACATTAAATGCACTTCAATATTCATAGGATAGGCTATTGCCATTCTTCACTTCTTTTATGGCCATTTTGAAGTTACAACTGTTCTATCTCAAATATTTGATGATTAGCAAGGTCATCAAAATATCAGACCATGGATTTTATTTACTAATGATATTTCTACTGTTTGGCTTCTGTGGCTACATTTTCAATATAATATGGAAAACACAGCCCGTTTCCTGAAGTAAAGAAATTGAAAAACAGCAAAAGGAAAAATTAATTGCATCTCATTTGTAGACATGGAACTGAATAACAGAGACTGAACAATGTTGCCAACACTGAGCAGAGATTCAAAGCAGAGGTAGAAACCCAATCCAGACATCCTACATACTCTTGGTATCGACACATACTATGTACTTTTTAAAGAGTTGAACCTTATAGTACTTTTTTTTCTAACCAGACACAGTCTGTTTGAAGTTCTCAGAGAAGTGCCACTAAACTTGGTTTTTAAGAACACCCTCTCCAGTGATGTTTTTGCATGCTCTTCTTTGACTCTAGTAAAATCAACAGAAATACTTTTAACAAGTCAAGTGCAACTCTGCCTAACCTTATAAATAATTCTGGAGCAGTTCTGTTTGAGTTCCAAGGTAAGGTTAGAGTTGACTATCACTGCATTATATTGCATGAGGATATCACATGGTGTAAATTTTTTCCTTAATAGTCTGTGTGTTCTGGAAGCTAAGTCATAGGTGATTTACTCTCTAGTGAGTGTTGTTAGTGCAGCATATTACACACTTGGCTAGCCCCAGTTCTTATTCATGGCTTTTTATTTTTATTTTCAAGGATTAGGCTAAACCATGCATAGAGGGTAGGTAAGAATTTTTATTCTCTTTCATACTCCTGTGCTTGGAGATATGCAACGGAGAAACACATTTTAAAAAAGGTTAAAATGCAGAATCTTCACTTTTTTTACGTAGATATTCAGTACTAAAGAGGAATATACAAGAAGGCTGAACCCTTCAGCTCCTTTGAGTTTACATCTGTGTCATGCTTTATGGATTGGAGAAAATTTCGCAAGTGTGAAGATCAGGAGCGGAGCTGTGAAATTCAATTACTATGCTTTGGGAAATTTGGGAATCTGTGCTGACTATATAATAATACAAAGTATAGTGACTGTCTCAGTTTCCATTTTTACAAAATACATCTGATTTTTTCTCTTCCTGAAATAATTCCTTTTCTATTATTAAAAAAAAATAAAATCCTTCAGGCTTTTTCATCCTCCAAGAAAAGAAGAACGCTTTCTCCAAAACAGATAAGAGATCTAAGAGACTATTTTCTAGAAAATTTGAAAATCCTAAACTTACTTTTTAACTTGCACAGAAAAAATGCCCATCATTTTATGAAAACTTTTTGGCTGATGTGAGGTAAAATAGGATGTGATTAGAATTGAAAGCTATCCAGTTTTATTTATCCCTGCTTCTCTGATTTAAAACGAAGCCTGGCTGTGTGCAGATGATAACTGTGAGCAAAGGTTGACATCAATTGGAGCTGTAGGACGAACTGTCTCTGTGTGGGGGAAAATATCACCTTTTTTAAAAGATGCCAAGTGACACTGACAAAATAGACAAGGCAGTCTAGATCAATGACATAAAAATAGTTGTCGTATAATGATTAGTGAACTACTGCTCATAATAATCTTCTGTAGACTCCTCTGAGGATAATGTTTGATTATCTGAACACATCATAGTGTTAATTATGGCTAGGCTGAATTTTACAGTCTAATTTGTATTTTTACAGTATGTGACATTTGAAAGCTAGAGGTAATTTTCAGTATCTTATTAGGTGTTTGAAATTCAGTTTGTAGCTTTTGCTTCAAACAGCAGCCTTTTAATTTAGCAGCTCTTTAGCAGAGTGGGCTTGATATGGAATAGTCATTAAGGTAGTCACCATACCTATAGGGAGTCTCATGGGAAGGTGTCTATCAATTTACCCCTTAAAAGAAAAAAGGTGTTTACAGCCATAAATGTAGTTCAGTTCCTTTTTTTGCTGCAAAACAGTGGAGATTTATCTGACAGGAACCTGGGCTATTCTTAAAATCCTCTAAACCATGGATGAATTAACCAGTTCAAGTAAAATACTAAAACAGTTATATACTGACACATAGCCTTATACATTAAAAGAGCCCAAAGAATTTACTAAAAATTAATCCCATATATGCATCTAGCTGTCTTTCTCTTTCAACCCATTCACCTAGGATATTGTCCTGTGAATCATGATTTTTGGATAGCACACAGTTAATCCATTCCAAAGATGAAGAACTATTATCTCCTATACTATACAAAAGACAGAGAAGTATAGAGAGAAATCTTAATGTGCAATCAAAATGTGGACCAAAAAAGCCTGATCAAGTGTCCTGATCCTGCCCTCTGTGCTGGGGCAGGGGTTTCACCTCACCTCATTTCAGGTGTCTGCAGTAAGTCACACACTTCTTCCTCCATGAACAGTAAGGAGGAAGAGGCACTGATTCATTTTGTCTGTTGTTTTAGGATCAGCTGGCCTGTGCTTTAGGGGGTTTATTTCTCTCTCCTGACTGCAGTGGTAGTCCAGAGGATCTAATCGAGTGGAGGTGCAAAGTAAATCCTTACTGCTGGCTTATTCATGCCAGATAGGCTTCAAAGAGAGTGAATTTTGGTCCATTTTCAAGTTTTCTGGTGAGGAACATTAGTTTATAACATTCACTCTCCAGTCTGTACTAGAACTGTCAGCGCCAAGAGCAAAAAGCCTGCTCTCTGAAAATCTGCGTACTCTAGCAATTCACTGTTTTACTTTGAATAATCTTTTTGACATTTTTTGGTTCCAAAACTCTCCAGCAGAAGTATTCAAAGTCTCCTGAGACATATCTGAACTGGAAGACTTTATGACATAATGTTTAATGATCCTTTTCTCCTGCTGCAGATACTCCAAGCTCATATGTTTCATGAGATCACAGAATAGATTCAATAATAATGGGATATGTTATTAATTACAGCTGGTAGTAGCTTGTAGTCACTTTGCAGCTATGCTATTACCTCTAAATCATCCCAGTGTTTCCAGCTTTCAAAGTAAAGCTGGTTTAGAACAACATTATATCAAATGAAAAAAAATCAAGAAGCAATAAATATCTACTACAATAGCTCATCTATTCCAAATTTAATTAATTAGCTCTAGATTAGCTAGTGAATAGTTGGAATGTGAAAGGCAGTCTGAACTACAAGACTGTGGTAAAAAATAAGTGTTTATTTTCTGGACTTTTTCCTTAGATTAACACTGTTGATACAAGTGACGTTACTGATAAGCTTCATCAATTTTGATTGTATGTAAATATGATCTATTAAATACACTGAAGAAATTATCAGAGCAACTACACAAAATGAAAGCTGAATTAGTCATAATTCTTCCCTTTCTTTTAGTTATCATCATGTCTTCTTTGTAGGCCATGTTTCTCTCTCATAAAATAGATTATCTCCTTTTTAATTGGATTGGGTCTAATGAGTTCAGATTGATTTGCTTCAGTTCCACTTTGAGGAATCGCAATCATTCCCATCACCACTGAAATAGTGCCCTTCAGTTCTGTTCATTAGAGGTGGGGTTGGTAACACTCCTTATACTCACACTGCCCTCACAATGGATCACATCTGACCCCCAGCAGGTACAATTCACTTTGCCCCACTGATACAAACCATTTTCAGTGATGTAGAGAATGACACCCCATTTCATTCATTTGCTCAAACATTCTCCCTTCTGGAAACTGTCCATATTTGCCTTGAGCTGATCTTTTTAAAGTAGATTACCAGGCCAGAATAGCAGGCACAGTGAATGGGTTTGGCAGTCACAGGTCTGTGATCAAAGGGTGCATTTCCACAGCTCTGGCCCCATTCAGTACAGAGGAACTTGCTCAAGGAATCAACTCCAATAGACCCATCTAATGAGGACCTCTCATGTACTGGTAATGTTACAGAAGGGCCCAGGGGGTTGGGTTCCCACTGCTGAGCTCTTTTCCAAGGATGAAGAACGTGCAGGACTCTTTTCTCTTGGTCTTCAGATTTTGTTTATTCTTATCTTAAATTCAGCACACTGTCTGCACACTAGACTTAGCATGCAAGAAGCAAGGCACAAAATGGACAAAATGGACCCCAAACACCCAAAATCAAGGCCTTTTAAAGCTGTTTTACCCAATTACCCTCTAACAGGTACTTTGTTTCTTCTTTTCTACAAATAACTTCTACTAGTCTATGGACGTAACTCCCACACTACTGCTTACTCTAACCAGTAACTTTCTGCCACAAGTACTACAGAAAATGGAGCTGAAGAGGAACAAGAAGGAAGAAAGGACAACACCCAAAATCCTCTATCTTGTGTCCTATTCACTCTCATATTAAAATCCTAAAACCCTAAATTATTCACTCTGTGATAAACTACCACTACTATTACACACTACATACTGTGTGCTCTAACACATCCCAAAGTCTTGGCAATTTTTCCCAGGGACGAAAGTTAAAAGCAGTGTTCTGCTGAGGGTCAGAGTCTCTTAAAACAGGCAGAGAGACATTCTCTGTGCCCTGGATTCCAACAGAAGGCAAGGAAGGACTGAGCTGAGGATCATGGAAAAAGAAAGGAGAGCTCTTAGCTTTCATGGGTTAACCAAATTTGTGAAACAAAGCATGACCAGAATATTTTCATGAGTGGTCACTTTGTGTCTGGCCTGAGATTTTTGGCAACTGATTTGAATAATGGTTTATCATTTACTGTTTAATTAGTAGGAAAATTGTAGGACCTGGTAAAACATTTAAAGCGTATAGGTTGTGTCAAAACTGAGCGTGTAATTTTAACCTTCTTATCTGGGTATTTTAATTTATGCTTTGAAATTTCTGAGAATAGACTCTGGACAGCTAAGAATAGAACAGTTAGGAGTCTCTCTATTTTAGAAAATCTGCTTTCAAAGAGAACTATTTGTTTTGTTAAAAGCTCTTAATTAGATTTATGATTCCAGTGCTAAAGGGAAAAGGTTAATATGATAACATTTACTGCTATGGATATTGATAGCAAAATGTACATTCTAATTTCAGATTATTCCCCCAGATAACTTGATTATTACTATTAATAAATTGCAGACTTTGTTGGAATTTTAACTGTTCTATCCAAAAAATTAGATTAAAAAAAAAGATTTTAAAAAACGAGACATTCTCTTATTCATGCCTGTTGCTTCATGTACTATGGCTGTTTTGTAAAAATGACATGAATATTTTGGAGTTCCACAAATTTCTTTGTATTTCCTGTGTTTCCATGGCAATAGACTAAATCAGGACATTCTTAATCACAGTATATGGGAAGCTACAGCCAAATTTGAAAAGCTGTGCTTGACATAATCTCTCTGTACAAACTATTACCTTGAAGTCAATTATAGGTAATTATTAAACTTGGTTGAATAAGAGCATTAAAATTGAAGTGGTCCAGGGGGACAGATCAGTGATAGGAAAAGCAGGAACTGATAGCATTTTTATGTACTGTTTCAAAAGCAAATATTTATGTCTTAATCTTTAAAAGATTTTGTTTAAATCTATCTTTGTAAGAACTAGCCTGAATCTGCCTAACCCTCAAGGGAACTAAATTTACTTAAATTTATGTGGACAAAGTCACCTACGTATCAATTCCTATCCCAGCTAACAAACCTTTCACCAATATCAAACCAAAGACCTGGAGACCAGGAAATATAATTTTTGAATGTAGTGCTTTTTGTCTTTCACCCTGCTTTCACATCTACAACAACACAAGCAAAGATACACCCTGTTACAGGGAAACTATGGTTCAACTCTTTGCATCCAAAAAGGAGGAGATGAAGGGGATTATAGCCCTCTACCAGCAATATCAAACGACTGAAGGACCTAATTTTATTTTTTACAGGTGAAATCAATGTGGCAACACCCACCCTGAGTGAGGAGGAAGCACTGCTGAGTGCTTGAGTTTGAAGAAAGGGGGCAGAGATAGTGCTCCAGCAGGTGTTTTCTGTACAACACTTTATTTATTTCCAGCTGATGCCTAGAGACCAGCTGTACCTCTTACAGGTCAGTACTACCCTGCAGTTTTACACCCACTTGCCACAGCTCAGAGGAATGGCTGATACTTGATGGGTCTGAACAAGCAGCAGTTTTCAAAGGAGAAACTGTGAAAAACTGTCCTAAAAAACCCTACAGTCTGCCATGAAGTCTGAGATTTTTGAGCTCCATAATGAAATTAATGTTTCCTTTCCAGTCATGAGCCACAGAACTTGAATGACTGCATATAAAAATGGGCAGAAGCATCTCCTGAATGCTTATTGTCCAGCTCTTCCCAGATGGATCTGTGGGAGAATCTTGGCTTGCCCACCAACAGGCCTAGCCTGACTCTTTAGGGTTGTGAATCATGTGAGGTAACCTATACTACAGGAAAACAGTGCCACAGACACTGCTAAAATCCTTCTCCTCTTTATTTTCCACTGATTACTTTCATTTCACCCACCCATTCAATACATCAATGCTTCAGCTATTAGGACTTGACACTTGTTTCAGAGATATTAGTTCTACTCCTTGGCAGGATTATCACAAATATTTGTAACAAGCATTATAAAACCTAAATTCTTTTGGGATTTGAGCAGAGAAAATGGAATATGTTCACTGTCAGAGACACCTACTGGAGATTTTCCTGTGCTATCAGGATTCTTTGAGGACACTGAGAAAGCAGGCTGGAGAAATTACCTAATATGAATATATATTTGATTAAATAGGTTAAAAAGGGTTCCAGCCTTTCATTTCATTTGCATTAGAAGAGAGCAACTTCCAATGAACCCTTGACCTGCTGTTAGGTTATGGCATGGAGCAGGTTAAGCTGGTGGATACACATGATATAATCAAGTACAGCTAGCTCAGGTCTAGCAGAGGGATAAATATTTTTGGTCTCTGAAGGGAGGTCATATGCAGTCTCAAGAAATCTGCAATTTCCAGTGAAGAAAGGCTGTGAAAGACAGTTTTAGGGAACACAGAATCTCGATTTCCAATAGTCACAGAAAGTCTCATTGTCTCTTCCACAGAGTATATTTCATAGCTTGAAAATTCCTGGGCCTTAACCCTTTCAGCTTCAGATGAGAAATCTGAAAGATGGGAATGAGAAAAAGACTTTGAAGAATATACTTTCTGCTTAATACTGCCCTGTATCATAGAGCTACAGTTCAATGTTGGTATAATGCATAGCTATATAAATTGAAGGCTTGGACCCAAAAATACCAACTTAACCAATAGAAATGTTGCTTTGATTAAAAAAGAAATTTAGGTCCTCATCCTGAAGAACAGACCTGTAATAGATTTTCAGTGTCCAGAAAGTCAACTATCAGGTTTAGCTATCCACCAGAAAAATAAATATAGAGCACAGAAAGTGTATTTAAAATCCATATTGGGTGAACTTCAGATAGTTTGATTTTATCAGCTTACAAATACTATTCATTTAAAAATTACAAAAAATACCTTCATTTTTTAAAGTTTCATTTAGTCTATTTACCAGTCCTAATGCATCACAAGCAATTTTGAAGTTGATACTTCATAATCAGTCACAGAACTTCCCACATTTGTTGCTAATGTTCATTGTAATTACTACAAAAACTATTAAACATGCTTGAATGGGGGAGTATCACTAAGTTTTTCCCCTACAGAAAGACTTGTCTGTGACATCTGGAGCCTGGTTTAGAGTATTTTGTTAGGATATCATTTACTGTATGATAGACTTGTCAGCCTCAAAATCAAGAAATTCACATCCTCTTTCCCTTCCGGATATTTTCCAAACAGATTCCATAAACAATATTTCTCTCTGAAATGTTTTTATACATTTTTTCATCCTAATTTCTCCTCAAGCTATCCTAGCCTTTCAAAGAGGATCCTCTGCTACCTGTATATCTTTTCCTTGGGAAGAGCTACAGCTGTTGTTGTTATCCTGAATCACTTCCCAGCTGGTTTTACAATTTGCTTTGCCCCCACCAACACCTCTCTCTAAAGGAGCTACATCTTCCTAAGACTAGACCCTAGGTGGACCCAGGCTGTGCTGTGAAAGATATGTTCTAAAGATTTATTAGAAATTAAATCAGGTGGAGGCAGGGAAATAGGAGGATGGAAATGTGGAACCACGGTTATGCAACAGAAATACTAAAACAGATTAAAAGCAAATATACAAAGAAAGCAAAACACTACAAGATGTTAATTACTCAAACAGAGCTGGACTTTTCTATAAATAACTCCCTAAAACACATTTTGGGGGAACGAAGTAAAACATTTTTTATTTAAAATAGGACAGGGAACTAAGGACTATTGCAGACTACATCTGGAATTCCCATCCTTGAGCAAATATCACTTTCCAGTTGCTGGAATGCACTGCTATGTATTAGGGTGGGATCAAGGAAGGGATTAGAGATGCACTTAAAAGAATAAATCCTTCTCATGCTAACATAGGGCAGTAAAAGTGTTGGTTCCTCTCTGTTGACTGTAAAGGCAGACCACGGCAATTAGCTCATTATCTGCATTGCAATATAGAAAGTAAGGTGAGCTGAGTGTCTGGGATTCTTTTCACTGTTTTCAGGACATTTAAACTCCTTCCAGATATTTCATATCCAAAAGTTCTTTCTTATTTCAAACAGAATTAGAAGGGAACAAAAAAGATTAAGTCCGAGAAATATCGTACTCTTGTGTCATTTCTAAATACATATTTTTGTACCAGTACTAAGGTGAACTTTCTGAAAGTCTTCCCTTGTTTTTACTTTATAGTTTACAATCTTCCTCTAATCTTGTGGTAATTAAGATTAAGAGATTAAATTGTCCATATTCAGGTAATCAGAATAATTTTAATTAAGCCCATAATATTTTTCCTCCTTGCATAAGGCACTTGCAACAGATCTATGTTTTTCAGAGATCAAGGAAGGACAAAAGACTAGGGAGACAGAAAACAGGTACCAAGTAATTTCCAGGCACATCACTGATAAATAATACATTTAAGGGAAAGGTATATTTATTTTTCTATCATGATGGTGTTCTCATTGTTTTGATACTGCATGCACTTATGCAATTTACAGAGTAATTTTATGGTTGTTAGTAGAGGTGAGATAAACCTGATGGGAAAAAAAGGGAACACCAAAGCTCTTCCCAAAATTCAGTCTAAATGCTGAATATTATCTAACCATTTATATGGTTCTGATATTATACATTTCAACTGCATGAAAGGATTACCCTTTAGATTTTAACCCCTTAACCCCTGTTAGATTTATCAGATTTTTTACTGACTGAGCTGTATAAGAGTAGCAATGGCTCTTGTTTTCAGGTCTTGGCCATGCTGTAACTCTGTAAAATGGTGAATACCTGTAATAACAATGACTTGTTTGATGGGAAAAAAGAAAGGACTAACAATGAGACCTAGAACGTGCCTTTGGGGGTGATAAACATCTACCATATTTCTCTCCCTTTACTATCTTGTAGGAAGAAGCAGATACAGAATTGTTAAAACTATCATCCCCTGTCCAACAGCCTCATCCTGTGGCTAGCCCATGGTTTGAACCCTATGACCCACATGAATAATTATTGCTTTGGCCCTCAGTATTGTGGCACACTGTCAGGAAAGGGAGTGACATCAAAAACAGCCCTTCCTCCTGTCATCCCTTTAGGATCTCCTCATAAGCAAATATAAACTCAAAAAGTAGCCCAGCAGACTGAACAAGGAGTGAAAAGCATCAAGAACTCCACCCACAGAACTCCTCTGCACCTCTGTGCTCCTCTGTGTATGGACTGGGGAATGAGAGGCTGGGGAACAGCCCTGCAGAAAGGGACCTGGGCTCCTGGTCAGTGGAAAGTTAAATATGAATCAGCAGTGCCCTGGCAGCCAGGAGGGCCAACCCTGTTCCTGGGGGCATCAGTCAGGCCCAGCATGGCCAGCCAGGCAAGGCAGGGGATTGTCCCTGTGTGAGGAGCAGCTGAGGTCACTTGGTCTGTTCAGCCTGGAGAAGAGGGGACTGAGGGGAGACCTCACTGCAGTTACAGCTTCCTGTGAGGGAAGACGAGGGGCAGGTACCAGTATCTTCACTCTCAATGACAGGATTTGAGGAAATGGCGCAAAGCTGAGTCAGGGTTAGGTTGGATATCAGGAAAAGGTTCCTTACCTGGAGTGTGGTAGGGCACTGGAACAGGCTCCCCAGGGAAGTGGCCACAGCACCAGCATGACAGAGTTCAAGAAGCCTTTGGACAATGCTCTCAGGCACCTGCTGTGATTCTTGGGGTGTCCTGCACAGGGCCAGGAGTTGGACACAGCGATCCTGATGGGTTCCTTCCAATTCAGCATATTCTACGATTCACCATGCATCAGGATCTCAGAAAGGAACTATTTAAAGACTTAAATAAAAATATAAATCACTATCAATAAATAAAACATGTAAGTAAGGCGTTCATCACTGGTATGTTGCCACAACTGGAACAGCTGGATAAACATTGTCGTCATCTTTCCCCCTCAGCTTGGTGCAGAAATATTGCACCTATATTACTGAACACTTGCAACATCTGGTTTCACGAGGTCTCACTAATTTTAACAGCAATTGTGTGCACAATTCCATCAGTAAGCAGCTTTGAAAAGTTCCCATTTCTGTGGGTAACATGCTTCTCCTGAAAGCTGAGTATGTCCAGCACACACAGATCAGCCAGCTCTGTTACTGGCTACCGTTCCTAGCAATCCTATCTGCTGCAATTGGAAAACACCCACCTACAATTATGAGCTGCATGGAAGATTATTTTAACATGCATTTTCCAGTGGATTTTTATGGAGTGATCTGAAGAGGAAACCATTAATTCAGCCAGAGATTAGCAATAGCAGCTGCACTACTGAGGGCAGCCTCGAGGATCCCTTCCTTCCCAGCATCCTGGCACAGACAGCCGTGTGGAACCCGAAAGCCTTTTCTGCACCTTTAAAAAGCCTTTCATTTTTCTTTTGTGCATGTGTCCTCAGTGTTTGGTGTTACAAATGAGCAGCCTGTGACCACCCCTCCTCCTGGCACAGCTCTGGTGTGGCGCCGCAGAGCGCCGGCACCGCCGCCATCCGCAGAGCGCCTTCTCCCCTGACCTGAGCCCGCCGAGATTACAGAAGCACATTATTTCCCTGTGCAGCTCTTTCACCTCTCACTGCAACCATTTCCTACACAGACACAGAATTTATATAAAAGGCTTTCCTCAGCTTTCATCAAATCTAGGTTGCAGGCCTATTTCGTAACATTAATTCTCTCCCTCGCCAACCGCCACATCAATTCAGTACTTTATAAACTATTTCAGGGATCCGATTTATCAGGCCTGACAGAGCTTCACACTGAAATAAACAGCACTGCCTCTGCTGAGCTCGCTCAGTGGCTCCTATTTATCATTATTTAATTCAAGGGCCTAAAATTCTCTGACATTATTAATAGTAAGATGAATCACTGGAAAACTACAGAATCTGTGACCAACGAGGCTGAAATAATCCATTTTGGTGAAAATGTCTACGTGGAATTGCATTCCCTGATGGGTAGCTGCTCTGTCATTAGCGACTCCGTATGCATGGGTGGTAAAGAACTGAAGCATGAAGTCCCCAAAGAGTGGGATACTTCAACTGCCATTCTCTTCCCAACACTTAACACCAAAGCAGAAAATAAGGGAATGCAGCACAGCTCTAATGCCTCTGTCAGTTGAATTTAAATGTACTAATTTAATCCTTTTTGTACTTGATTAACTTTAACTTGTCTGAGGTTGAACTTTTGTGTTAACTGGACCTGCAAATCCATTAGTTCATTATGAGCACTGTATTACTTAGGCACCTTGATGAGAGATAATCAGCTGCCTGGAATGTATATGAGCACTTGCTGCCTTAATTTGGCACCTCATTAGTGATATTTTTCAATTTTGTTTAAATGAAAGGGATTGCACTGGGAGTTTGTCTGGGGTCTGCAATTTCCTTTATGAATAGCCAGCCTTATTCAGCAGCTGTACAACACAGTAAGAAGTTAAGAATTACAGGATTTGTTTGGTTCTCTGTCAGGAACATTCTGGGAACCTAAGGTAGCTGGAGAGGCAGACCATGAACTCCTTCTTCAAGGTGATGAGTGCTGTCAGACCACCTCCCTGACAGAGGTGAGCAAAGGACCTTGACAAATTTGTAAAATTAGAGGTGTTTTGTAAAATTACTTTAAAAATTAAGACTATCCAAAATAATAATAATTAAAAAGTATATCTTTAAAAAACATTTAATTCTTTTTATGTCCCCTTCCAGAGATGAAATTTCTAATTGCTGTTTTGTTATTCACTATCATTCCCTTGGACTTTGGCAGTTGATTTCCTTATTAGTGCCTGGACAGAGATTGTGACTTTTGAACAGAACAACCAAGAACAAAGGACCAAGCAAACACAGAATTTCCCTCTGAAAAATCTCTGCAATCGTTCTTGTCCAGGGGATTACCTCCTAAACAATTAATTGTTCATCTGACTTAGAACTCCCAGAGCTGAAATGCACACCTTCATCCTCACCCAGGGTCTGTCTTCAGGCAAAAGTCTGTCTAAATGACATAACCAGTTTGGCTTTCTCTGTTTTACAGAGTTTCCCTGTGCTATTTTACCAGTGTGACACCCTCGAACACCTGCAGCATCATCCTGCCATTCCCAGGGGGTACAAACCCTTCAGCACCCTGTTAGGGAAACATTCTGGAATGTTGCAATGCAGCTTCCCGTTATTTCAGATGCTTTGAGCTGAAAATGTGCAAAACCAACATTAACATCTGAGGACCAATATACAAGGCAGGGGATGATCAAAGACAAGGGACACAGCACTGCTAAATCCAGCCTACTCTAGGGATAATTATCCTTTTAGCAGTATAGCCACTCCCTGCTATTTTGTCTTGTCTCTTGGAAGCAATGATTGTCTCCTGAGCCTTTTTATTTTGTAATAAAATGATACCCCAGCAGACTATGATTTAAACTCTTTCCCCAACATCTCAAAAAAGTCAAGTCCTGGACTTTCATATCACACCCCTCCACAATGCAGATCACAGAAGTCACAATTCTATGTTATGTTTTCCAGATGACTAATCTGTGAAATATTCTGAGTGTTTCTATCAGGTTAGGATCTTTTTGGTAAAATACAGAAATATTTAGTTTAATTACACATCTTCAGATGCAGGAAGTTGACCAACATCAAGATCTGTGATTTTTTGCTTTCTTTCTAGGAGAAACCTAGGGAGTATTACTGGGGAGAAATAAAAATAAAGGCTTGGAAATTTCATGGATATACCAAGTTAGGCTTTGAAGATGTTATATGTTGTCATATAAAAAGTATAATTACTTAAACTAACAATAACTTTTAGTATTAAGTCACCTTTGTGAAGCAGAATTAACTGAGCTACAGGAGACTCCTGTGATCTCAAATATCATTTAAAGGAGAATTTCATGGAATTACAGAATAGTTTGGGTTGGAAAAGCTCCTTAGAGACCACCCAGTCCAACATCTCCTGCAGCTGACTAGATCAGGTTTCTCAGGGCTCTCTGTTTTCAGGGATGGAACATTTACCACCTCTCTGGGCAATCTGTGCCAGTGTTTCAGCACTCTTGTGGGAATAAATTTCTTCCTTATATCTACTCTAAGTCTAACCTTTTTCAATTTTATCCCTTGTCCTGTGAATTGTCTGCAAAGGTTTTATTCCTAGACTCTACAGTTCATAATAATAATTTGGTTTCTACTGAATTTTGGGTTGAATCCCACTAATTCAATCTACCATCCATTCCTCCCCACCTTGCTCCAGTCTGTGCTCCCTGAGCAGTGGTGTCAGATGTACAAAGGTGCAAAAAGCTGTAAAGCAGAGCAAGAAGCACATCCAGGCACAGCATATTTCCAAGTGTAAATCAAGAGGTCACAAAGTCCCAGTTTATGATTTTCAACACATTTTATTAATAGGGTTGGAAGTAGGACCCAATGTATTTATTAGCTATGTTTTCATGTGCTGTCCCTGTCATCAATTCAAAGAAACCCAAATTCCTGATATGAACAAATTATATATGGAAACACACCCTTTGTGCAGTATAGAACACTATTGCAGAACTCCATTTTGGTTTCTTATACATAGGAGAATTATTATGGTAATGATGTATAAAAGGTGGACTTTTGGCTTCAATTATGAATCACTGAATTCTCAAAAGTAGTTTAGCCTGTATGAAGATCCACATTCTACCTAATTTTAACCAACCAGTTCATTAATACTTCTGAGACTTACATGCAAACTACGGAGCCTTCTACAATTTCTCTTATCACCAATTAGGCTAATCCCTCTCCCACTCTGGAGCTTTTGGAAGATGTACATTAGAGGTAAGTGCATGAGCAGTTTAAGGTGAGACAATTACTGTTAGTGCAGAGGCTCAGTGAATGTCTCAATGAGCACAATTGTAACTCTGTCTATTTATAAAATTCTCTCACTATTTAATTAGGGGTGGGATTTTTCTTCTCTTTAAATTTCTCTCTAAAGGAACACAAGGTTAGCTCCCTAAAACACAGGGAGGGAAGGGATTGTGTGAAGTTTCAGAGAGGATACCCACAACAAGAATTTACAGGCAGCCATAGCTATACAGCAGTAAATTCTGCAGTTTTTGTCATAACTCTGTCTTGCTATTTTTCATAAAATTAGGTAGGGAGGGTTCTATTACCAAATAATTGCTTACAATGCTCTATGCCCAGGCAAAGACATTCAGTTTGACACATAGCAGATCAGTCACCAACAAGGTGGAAATAAAAGATTACAACATGAAAAGTATCTTGGGGCTGGTTTGGTCTGTGAAGGACCTGTTGTTAAGTTAAGTTGTGCAGGTGAAGGAAAAGATATTTACTCCTTTTGGTGTTTTTTGGCTGCATGTGCAAAACATATTTGGGTCTTTCTTCCATTGTTTGGATAATATCACAATAGGCCCACCTTTGTACCAAAACAAGTAGTGCAGCTGTAATCTTATTAATAAGCAAAGCTGGTTCACAACCACTTTCTAGTGCCTAGTTCTGCCTGCTCTCCTGACCTGACTGTGGGCTGGGGATGTAGCTGGTTTTCCTCGGGATTGCAGAAGACCCCAGCACAAAACACTGTCCTCAGATCAGATAGCCCAGTGACTGCCCCTATGGCATTATGTCATTATGGAATAGGTGATCTTTCTGGTTAGTGGTTCCCTAACCACATCTGCTCTGAGAAATCAATGATTTGAAAGGCGTTTGTAGCCACTAAGCCCAGATAAGTGACTTTACACTCCAGTCCACTGATTTCAATAGGGCATTTGTGAACTGGATTCCATTGTTCTGTTTCTTTTTCTTCTTTCTATGTAAGATGATTAAAAATTACTTTCCTTTCCTGCCTGGATGACAGTAGAAGGAAACCTATTTGTTTCATTAGATCCAAGTCTATTGCTGTGGGGTATTATTGTGACACCTTTATTCACAAAAAATTTCATTCCACACTTCAAGTGAAATGATTATAATCAATGATAATGATGCTGATCATAAATACTAGGACAAAAGGCAGTCTACTGGCAAGACAGTGCTTTGGACAGGTTTCATCAATCCATTCTGGTATGTCATATTCATGCCACATTTTGTGTTCAAGTATCAGCAGCATCCAGAAGCATATCAGCACCATCTCAGCAGCAGAATCCCTCAGTGCAGCAAGAAAAGGACATGAATTATGGATAACATATGCACTGAGTTGTTTTTGTTAAGATTACATGAATATTCCCTGTCCCTTCTGTCTGCACAGCAGGTGTTGTCTGTCACTGCTGCTTCACTGCAGATCACTGGAGAGCACCTCATCTTGCTCTGCTTTTGGCTGATGACACGGCCATACACCCCCATCCTCACACCAGGACGGTTTTCCAACAGGATTCCAGCCAGGCACAGAGTCCTTCTCAGCATCATCCTAGTTCTGCACACCACAGATTCAAACACACAAGTTCATGTTAGCCCAGGGGCCAGTTTCCCATCCAGAGTTGTTCTACACAAAGGTGAAAATTGTCCCCCATCCCACAGGGAAGGGGTGGTGGTGAAGGAATGGCTGTGTGGGGTTGCTTTGCACAGTTGACCCCTAAAATTGGTTTTCTTCTGAGAAAATCTTAGAAGAATTACCTTGTAGTATGTTTAAAATAATAGTTTAAGTCAATCTGATGAATGAACATATATAGGAGAGTAAAATATTAGAATAAAGTGTTAGAAAGTGAGTTGAATATAGAATTATTTTTAACTTTTCAACATTGTTTCCATTTCTTTAAATAATTCAGCCAGAAGCAGACACTTGCAAAATTCCCCTGTAGGACTTAGACTGGTTGTCACTGTCAGATTTAAAGGATCTGGGGAAGAAGCTGCAGGCAAAGAGGGAAAAGAATTTCTGTGAAAGTCACAAAATATAAAAATATAAAGTCACAAAATATAAAATATAAAATATACTTTAGTTGTAATTTGGAGTGAAAAAGGAGAATTACATAGAATATAATGTAGATTTCATGTAGGTCTTGAGATTTTGTCAGAAGCTCGAGACAAGCCAAAGTGTTAAGATGGAGTTAAAATCTGTGATAAAATAACATTAAATGAAAATCTGATAATAACTTGGTGGCTAATTAATTCTTTTTTGTTTCAAACTCCACTTTTTACCAAACTTCCTCCTTCTAGCCAAAATAAGTATGAAATTTGTGTTTGAAAGTAATTTGGGCAAACAATGAAATTCACAGAGTGGTTTGCCTTTGGACTCAATGATCTTAAGTGTCTTTTCCAAACTAAATTAGTCCATGATTCTATTCTATAAAATAGTTCATGTCACCAGGGACTTCTGGAGGTCACTTATTAATTAAAGGGCTAAGGAAGATCAGAAAATAGATACCCAACATAAAATATTTAATTTCACTAAAATCTGGAAAAGACTGAGATGTTTAGAAGAATCCTACATAGGCAGGTGAATGGGTAACATAATGGCAGATAAAATCTCTGTTGAGAAATGCACAGCAATGCTCACTGGATAAAGTAATTTGAAGACATTATTGCTGAACTACAGATGAACTTAGAATTACAGATGAACTTAAAAACCTAGAGGGGAGAAATAATGGGAACAGGATACAAAATAGTAAGAAAACTATTATTTTCCTAGTAGAGAAAAGAATGATGAACTCTCACTTGGAATTCCATGCTAAGCTGAAGTCATCCAATCATGAAAATAGCCCATGACCATTAAAATTACCCAGACCTCAAAAAGGAAAATGATAAGTGACACAAAGAAATTTTTGTATAAGGCTAGACAGAAACTACTCCAGTTTTAGTTAGAAAGAGAAAACAAAGGCATTACAATGAAATAAAAATTAACTTTTCTTAATGTGCAATTATTTACCTAATTAATTTATGAAAGACATTCCTAAGTATATGGAATTAAGAAATTGAATAGGCAGTGTAGTGGTTTTGGTTTACTAATTTTAGATTTTTTTAATTTTGAAATTTTCTTGATTAATGTATTATTGAGTGTGGTGGTTTTAGTGTTGGTAAATTACTAGTGTACTTTTTTTGTTGTGAGATAGGATTAGGAGAAAGGTAAAGGGTTTAAAGAAAAGTGTTATTAACAGTAATTAAAAGGAAAAAGTAGTAAGAATTAAAACAGACTTTTTAGAACACCTTTCTTCCACAACTTTTTCTTTTTTATTGACAATGTAAGGAAACAAAACTTAAAATTTTAGTTAGTTTATTATTTTTAAAATAGTGTATATTGAGCAGGTGTGAGGCCTCAAGCTACATGTAAGTACACTCTGTGTGAGACTTGATATTGACATTCACCTGTTCTTTGCTGAAACTTAAGGGGAATGTGTGCCCATGGCATACAATTCACAGCAACCATTCTATTCAGGTTCTCTCATTACACCAAAGATAACAGTATTGAAATCAGCTTGAATAAGTGTATTTACAAACAGCTGAATTCTTAGGGATTATGCCTAATGACAGAAAAATGGGAGAAGGCAGATTGGGCCACTAAGGCTTTCCCTCAGACAAGCCCTATCCCATCCCATATCATTCTTGCACAGAACACAGAGAGGAATACCTTTGTCATAGCCCTGGCTTTTTTACTCTCTGGCTCAATCTTGGGACAAATGACATGCAAAAACTCCAGCAGACACCGTGTATAAGGGATGCATCTCCTGTCACCACCAGGCACAGAGACTGCCTACATCTCCCCAGAGGAAGTTCCCATTGAGCATTATGCAGAACAAGCTCCTATGCAATCATTCATCTCACTTCACTGGGGCCATACCATTAGGAAAGAATCTTCAGGTAATGGGAAAGGTCAAAATTTTCCCAGGCTTAATGAGCAACTGTAGAGGTTCTCATCTCATCCTACTGATTTTCATGATGGTATAAATAACTCTCCGCATGCCCTAATTTAGCACCCAGATGCCTCGATGCTTTTGATGACCAAATGTTCTTCAGAATCACCATTATTTCCATGTGCCTATTGTTTTGTTCTATTTTTCAAGCCCCTACCTGTTTCACCTCTGATTCTTTTCCTCCACCCACTCACCCTGCCTTCAACCTCCATCACATCCTTTGTTTCTTATCTATGCTGTCTTCCCATACACCTCCAAATTCCTTGACCTCATCTGTGGTCCATGCCTTCCTTCAATACCTCCTCACAAAGCACTACCTCTACATATCTGCCTGCAAAACAATGCCAGCAGAGCAGAAGCCAGTAAACTGAAAGATGAACAGAAATTATGGAAAACCCCCAAAGTTTGAACGAGCAATGTTATGCAGCCATTTTGCCTCTCCTCCATCCTGCCTGGTCCCAAAATAACCTTGTTCACTGTTCCTGAGCCCTCCCTTTTTTATCAAAAAAAAAAAGAATCAAAGCTTCAGGTTCTTCAAATACACTCCAGCTGCTTTGCTCTCCAGTGCACTACTAATATATTAATAAGTCAGTGAATACTTCATAGTGCTAATGATTTTTTACAAAATATTTATTTTAATGAACGCAACTCTTATTTTCTCATGGTTTCCAGTAAGAAGTGCTAGGATGCTTAGCAATGCAGGGACATTTTCAGGTTATGTTTTCTGATCATTCTGAAAGCATAAACTGCTCTGCTCTGAGCTGGTTCTGCATATAGTAGGATTAAGGCAAAGCAATTCATACTGCTCTACCTTTAATCTATATCAACAGGAGGGCCAATTTAGTTTGTCTAGGGCTGGTACTTAAAAAGCCTGATAGATGTAACCTGTGAGAAGCAAGCAAAATAAGAGCAAAGAGAATATTAAAAAAAAAAATAAATAAAAGGGAAAAAGGAAAGAATATGTGAGAGAACTTCCAGGTTTGGGAAAAGGATATATTTGAGTGATGTGATGATGTTGTATTTTGTCTCCAGACTCTAAAAGACTTTTTATATTTTTACAGTAACAGACTAATGATCATTAATTGCTTCTGCTTGTAAATAATATTTTTTAAAAGTATTATAATTTTTATTTATTATTTTAAACAATTTTCCTACTTGTCAGTGTGAAAACATCACTTTGGCACCACAGAAAGAACCTATTTACAAAAAATTAATTTTTTTACAGCTTAATTCATTAGAATAATTGCATCATTTTATTATGTTTTATTATGGAACTCTGCAGTCATCTCTAATTCTTATGCTTTAATTAAACCCTTGAAATTTAAAAAAAATTACATCCATTTTATATCTATATGTGTTAATCTGATTGCCATTTTAACAGGCTGTTCTATGAAACATTTTTATAATGCTTCAACAAGGTGTTGCTTTGTTTTGTTATTCTTGCTCAGAACAGCAGGCATTTGCCAGCAGCTCCACTTAATGGCATAGAGGCAGAGTTTGCTACTTCATCTCTTCTTGCTGAGGCAGCTCTGAGTGATATGTCCTTACCAGCTGGATAATGGCGACTTATTAGACCTGTGAAAATTAATGCTGTTAGTCTGGAAGTAATAGAAAGACAAGGCTGTGATCAAGTGCTCCACTCCCAGAATGCATCCTGCTGCACAGCAGAAGAACCTCTTTGCAGCTGTGTTGTTAAACATGGGGGGTTTGCCAGGGCCTGAACGTGGGGCTTTCTTCTGTGATAAAAGTGCAATCACATATCACTGTTCAGACCTGTGCCCTTCCAGACTGTCAGCAGCCATAGCCCAGGAAGATAAACTAAGTTGCTGTGTCCTACTCTTTCAGATTCAAAATCCTAATTCCACATTTATTTCATAGGGGGTTTTGAGAGGGTTGTATCTTCATCTGTTTTGTATAGCTGTGATGAGTACTTAAGCCCACTTTTTGGAGAGTCAAATCTGCCAGCTGTAGAGAGAGTCCCTTCCTGGTACATCTCTGTAGCTCCTCCTGCTAGCCAGCATGGCCAACAGAACCTGAGGTCACACAGGTGACCCACAGGATACACATCACTATTTTAGCCCTAAGAATAATACATTTCTAGTATGCCATGGAAGCACAGAGATAATGTTGGTTAGAAAGGGCCTCTTGATGTCATGTAATCTAACCACCTCCTCAAAGAAGATTTAATCCTACCAGGTTTCTCTGTCCAAATCAAATTTTGATTGTTTCCATGAAAGGAGATTTACAGATTTCCTGGGCAACCTCTTCCAGTGTTTGGCCACCATCACAATAGATGAAAATGTCCTTTAATGCAAAACTGGGTACAGTGCTCCATTAGCTACTCAGAAACTGGAGTGATTCCATTGAAAGTTACTTCTGAAAAATGTAAGGCTTTATTTCAGACACCTGAGAGGTGGAATGCAGTTTATAAGTCATGCGTATAAAATGCAACAAATGTTTTCTCCACTCAACCTTTCTTTGAGCGAGTGGGAGTTGGATCCCAGTGGTAAAAACAGTATCTGCTCTGAAGAAGCAATATTTATCAAATCACAAAATGCAGAAAGAGATTGTGTTCTTTTCTTTACTACTGATCTCAGATTTAATGTTCTAATTTTCTGTGGTGGGAACAACTAGAAGTCCCACAAGTAACCCCTTGTCCATAAACCATGAAATAAATTTAAACTATTACAGAAAAAAATTAAGACCTGTAACATAGTCCTTCCATCTCCCTTTTCCAATTTGCTCCATCTCTTTCCATGTGCAACCCAAGCTGTTTTAAGGGTGGGCATTTTGTTCACTGTGAGCAGGTTTGGGAAGTAACCACGCCCTGCTGCTCTTGGTGCTCTTCAGAGGCTGCAATTCCTGCCTGGGTGCTCAGACATTTGGAGCAGAGAGCTCTACCCCACACCTTCCCAGCACTGAACAAGCTAAGTTGGTCTGACCCAAATTGCTACTCAGCAATTTATCTTTTTAGCACCTTCATAAGGGATCTCTAATCTCTGACAGGAGATTGAATTAATTTACTGAAGTATGTGACCATACTTAACAACCTTTCTACCTCAACTCATTTTCGGGTTTGGAGTCAAGATTTACATAATTATTTCTATTTTTGAGCAGTCAGGATTGACACATTTCCCAAATGCCTACGTTTAGCCATTTTTAGCTTACACTTGCCCTAGCTGAAGTATAGCCCTTCATCTCTAGCTTTTTAAGTACTTGACGGATTTTGTTCTTCAGGGATTGCAAAATATAATTCTATCTAGATAGGCTAGCAGTCCACTGAGACCTTTAAATAACTATGCTCTGATTATATCAAACACAGCTAAGGATCTTTAATACTCTTTTTGATGTAAGGCAATTTAAAGAATTACAAAAAATAACAGGTAACATAATTTAGAACTATTTTTTCTCTAATCAAATGTGTCAGAAATATTAAAAATTTTCTCAGTTTGAAAAGTAGAAAGGAGATTCTGACTTTTTCCCTTCATTTTTTTTCATCGTTTCTTCAGCATTTTTTTTTAGATGGTACCTGAAGGTGCAAGGAGGTACAAAGGAAGTTGCCTTTCACAAAGTGTGCATACACAGACACACTTTCTCTAAATGCTGTATCAGAATGCTGTAATTTATAGAATAACTATAATTTAAGTGCAGAGTGTTTAATATCAAGGGATGACTTTAAAAATGTAATAGACCATGTATAAAAACCTCAATATAAACAAGACAGTCCTTCTCAGCAAGCCATTAATGTTTCATATGGAAGCACACAGAAAACTGGTGGCTGTCACTGGCATCTTTTGCAGATCCTGCAGCCACACTGGGCAGTACCTGCAGCACTTCACATACTGGCAGACCATGGCAGATCATATAGATCCAAAACAACTGAAAAGCATGCAATAATACAGATTTTCCTGGTGGACTAAAATATTTAGTATTTTTCAGCACTTGTCTTCTATTGCCGGACAAAAGAAAAAAAATTATAGAAAAGCTTGGCTTTTTTGTTGGGTTTTTTTTTGGATGTAATTTCTACCTAAAGCAGCTTCAACAGTTCCACTCTTCATTTAAGAAGTGCTTTCACCAGTGAACTTTATTTGAGCAACTGAAAAAGGCAGTAATATCCAATCTATAAGATGTCATTCATCCTCCAATCCAAAAAGCATCACATTTTTCAAGAAATCCTGTTACCTGCAGGACTGAATTGTAACCATTATACACAAGAAGGCAGCACTGAGGTCCTAAAGATAACTGCAGATCAAATTTCTTACTTTCTGGTTAAATTTGGGAATTAGTACTTTTCAGATATACTTCATGAAATAAATATACATCTATCTATTGTTATATTTATATACATCAATATATTTAGCCAGAGACTATGTACATTTATTTTCCTTTCACATTTCAGGAACAAAAATTCTAATGAGACAAATTACTCTGTAAAGCTTCTTTGCATGGGGGAACAGAGCCAGATGCCAGAAATCACTGGGGGGGAAATTAACATTATGATGGTATGAGAGCACTTTAAATTGCTCTACTCTCCCAGGGCAGAAAAAGGAATTTAACACTCTTTTTTTTTTCACTTCCATTTTTTTCTCAGTCTGAAACCCTGGCTGCTTAACTCTGTGGTAAATAATACTGTATGTTAAATAAAAAAATTTAAATTTCAGGGGAAAAAATACCATCAAGAAACAAAAACCTGTGAACTGGGAGATAAATATGGTCTTCAGCCTTAGTGCTGGCTCTGCCTCAGCCATTGGCAGACAACATGTGCATAATGGGAAAGGCAAGTAATGGAGAAGTCTGTAATACAAAACAAAACCATGTCATTATATAGGACATTGGCAGAACATGGTTACACAATAAATTGGCAGTGCTCTTTCAGTTTGAATAAAGAATGAACACTTGTGCACTGTATTACAAAATTGATAAGTGCCTTTGAGCAAAAAACTTCTTTACAGATCCATTCTGCCATCTGTGGTGTTATGTAATAACCTCCAAGGGGTTTTATTATACTAAGGTTTATGTTGCTAACATTCATAGAGTATCTGAGGTCCTTATCTGCCTCACAGCTTGGGGGTTTACTGAATGAAAAGCTAAGAAGGGAGAAAGAGACCATCCAACAGTTCCCCAGTAAATAGGCTCTAAATGACATGGGATATTTGTCATTGTGTCACATTTCTGAACTTAACAGGTAAACACAGAGCCATGATCTAATATTTTAACGTAATGGGAAGCTTGTCAATCTATTCTGTTTACCTCAATGCTGGTTCAAAGCCTATTGATGCACAATATGCAAATATGTCAGATGCAGAGAGGGTTTAGCTCATTTGCATGTATCATAGCAGCAGCGTCAATTTCTAAAGTGCATTTACTTTTTTTTTTTTTTAATGTCTCAGAAAATGTCACAATAAAGGTTTAATTTTATTTAGAATACCTTTCCAGGAAGACTTGTTCCCACCCCTTTGTCTTGATGCTAACCTTCTTCAGCTTCCTCCAGTGCCTGCAGAGATGTGCTGGCCCTGCTGTGCCCTCACCCCTGGCCAGAAGATGTCCCAGACAGAAACCAGCACACCAGGTGTGCCATTGGGTGGCAAACAGTTACCAGGCAGAACAGGAAAAGACATTTCCATGAAGCTCTGGGAGACATATCATTACTGTAAATGTGAACACGATGTCTCAAAGCATAGGTTTTTAAATGAGCCCAGACTTTGATTGCAAGATTGGCCCTATTAAATTATCCCCCAGTGACCTGAGCGGAGTGAATCATTGCTCTTCCACGTGCTGTCACCAGGCCAGGCCCTACAGACACCCCTTCATCCATTATCATGTAACAAAGGTCTCCAATGCCACTTGACAGGTCTGATGACTCCACAGGACTGCAGGATGTGCTCTGAGCACAGGGGATCCTGGTCTTGGACAACCCTCTAGACCTCTGAATACTTCAGGTTAAGACCTTCACTCTCCGTAAATTACACCTGGAATCTGATTCCCAGTTTGACAGAGATCAAGGCCTACCTGGAACTCTGATCTCCTGCATGATTAATGCCCCTCACCCCAAAAAAAATCACATCTTAAAACAAGTTTTCAAAAGAACTATTAAACAAACACAGTATATTCTTGCTACTTGACCAGAATCACCGACTTAGCTTCTCTGTAGCATCTCTGGGGTTTTTTATATTCTCCAGAGAATAGAGGAGCTAGTTCAGGCTTTAATAAGAGAAATTACCTATATTTTGGATGAAAGATTTTAAATATTACATTTTCAAGAACTGTTATTCTTAATCATTGTTGAAGAAATGGGGAAAGGAGAATAGGGAATGACGAGAATTTAATCAGAGAACAAAGAGCACACAACGTGTTAACCTGGGCATGTGCTCCATGTTGTCTTATACGAGTGCAGAAATTTACCCATGGGCAGAACAAACATTGGGGGCTACTGAGACACCTTCTGAGTCGTCTCTGGCCAATGGGAAAAGAACTGCTTGGAGCAGCTTCCCCAGTATTTCTTTTTGTTCTCTTACTTTAGGGTGCACATTCTGCAACACTGGGTTTAAAAACCCCACTCTGGCTTTGCTGGATGGTCTTGATGGCTCCTTGTGATTTTTTTCCTTGATTTTAGCTTTTCCCTCTCCTGCAGCTTTTCTTCAAAATCAGCAGGAAGTTTGTTGTCCTGTCTTTCATGGATGCCACGCCTCAGTTCCCAGAAATTCTGTTAGCCTTTTATTAAACCCACAAGACATGCAGTGATGCCAAGGTTTTATTTCCTAATGAGAGGAAGCCCCTTTTTTCCTGGACATATCTTCCATTGAAACAATGGTGTGTTTCACCTTTGGATATTCTTAAAGACAGATTATTGTACCAACAATTTCCTAACTTTCAGCATAGACAGAGATTTAACTAGAATTAGAATTGTTGCTTTATAAAAAAAATTTAAATCAATATTATTTATTTTTTCTAGGAATAGAAAATGGGAAAGATCTCACAGCCCATTAAACAAGTGGTTCAAGTCTTAAAGTACTGCACTGAAGCACTCAGTCTAGAGGAGCAGTGGGTTTAATTTTCACTGATATGCTAACAAACCTAAGGGTATAGCAAAGTTTTTATTTAGGATTTTTTGTGAAATCTCAGATAGGCAGCTTATCACATTTAGGTTGTTTTTGTGGGGTTTTTCAGGTACTTGTAAAATAACTTCAGGGACAAGGTGCTGACTGTTGTGCTTTTCCTGAAGCAATGTTGCTTTTGTTAACCTGTAGTCAGTCTGGGAATTAGCTTATTGCAAATTCTGCAACTCATAAGCAAGTTCTTTGGGCTGTAAAGTGCTCTGACAATAAACAAGTTGTAACCTCAGATCACTGCCTTGATCTTACTTCCCAGCTAGACCTCAACAGCCAGAAGAGTGGACTGCTGGACTTAAAACAATATTTCCAGTAGCTAAGGACTTATTCCAGAATTTTACAGTTATATATTTTCAATTAGTTCATATGGATTTAAAAATTTGCTGATGGACTTTTTTGAATCAAGGAATGTGGCATTTCATTATGCATCTACACACATGTTGGGTTTGGTTGGAACTGTCCAAAAGATTTCAGAAGGTTTTTCCTGGTAATTCCTATTCTCACCTAACACACTGTGATGTCTCTAATTCTTAGAATATCTGGAAAAAATAACTAAATGGAGGCATGGCCAGAATCTTTTTAGACAAATGTTTATCATCTGTAACACATAAAAAGCTTTCAGGGAGAGCATTTTATTCCAGGAAGGTAAGGCAGTGACAAAACACCCACACATAGGAAAGACCTCAGAATGTTGGGATCTGAGTTAGGATTTGAAAGCCTAAATAGTAGTGGCCTGGCTATGTTGGGCAATCTGTACAGAAATCAAAAGGAGAGATATTGGCTGCCAGCTGGCTCCTCTCTGTTCAGCTGTAGGCAGAATGATCTCTCCTTAGCTGTTACCAAACACACAAATCAGACCTTCCTGCACTGAGTATACAAGTCCCCATAGCTTGAGCTCAAGAAATAAAGTCTAGAGGCAAGTAGCAATGCCCAAGCCTCTTAGTTTGGACATATGAAACCATATACCAAACTTTGGCCAGCGGAAGATGCAGACTGCTGGGGAGGGATTCCCCCAAATAAATTAATCAGGTACATACTCCAGGGTGAGCTGGCGCATTATTCAGGCTCCACTGATAGCAGTCTCTCCTTTGGCTATAATAGCTGAGACATATAGTTCAAAGTTTGACACTTGTTTAGGGACGTTTACTTCAATCTGAGCCCTAATTTTGAGTTCTAACAACCAATGGCAGGGTCAGGACAGAACTAAAGAAACCAGAGTTACTGCACTGCAGCTGAAGAGAAATTAGAAAATCAAGGGTATGGGGAAAGCAAATGAACAATCTTAACATTCTTTTGTTTAATCAAACATTCAGTGTAATTTCATTTCAGTGTAATACCTTACATAAAAGGTAACATAATAATGACAACCTTCTGTAAGGTTGCTATTAAGTAAGCTTTAAAACACTTTATACAAGTTTATAGATTAAAAAATGTCAGAAATTAGAAATTATTACCTTTTTTTCAGGGTTTTTGTTTTTGTTGTTTTTTGTTTAGGTTGCTTTTTGGATTTTTTCATAGCATGGCATGCTGCTGAGATCCTATCTGTATCCCAGATAATTTTAACTTGGCTATGTGACAATTCCTGTACACAATATGCTCATGCTTTGCACAAATGACTATATAATGTTTCATTAAGGACTGTAAATACCCATCAACCTAATCACAGAAATGCTGTTTCAGTGATTTTAGGGCCATTTAATCTGGGCTATGATGGCAGGGATGAATGGCTTTATTTCATTAACAGTTGCCATTGCAATTACACTGAGGTAAATATTTTTGTGGAAAAATTATGCAGCCTTTCCTTTTGCCCTGACACATTTGAGCAATATAAGTATCCTTGTATGAAGAGTCTTTGCAAGTCATAGGAGTGTTTTCCTTCAGAGACCTTTCTATATCAGCTTTCTGCTCTGCTCAAGATCAGCTCCAACCATGTTATGCTAATTTTTGACCTCGTTTACATCTCTGCTTGAATTTTTTGTGATGACCAAATTCTCTTTCCAAAATTATTCTCTGCCATGGGATTTGTTCATTCTGGCATTAGTAGTCAAAAACAAACTCTTCTGGTTCTCACTCTTTGCTGAAGAATGGACTAACTGAGGCTGCATATAGGTTAATTATTTTGACACTTGAGATTTCTTATGTTTGCTGTTTCAATCGACTCCATCACTCATATGAAACCATTGCTCATCATAAAAATACTTGTGGGAAACACACTGAAGCAGGAAAAATAAGATTTTGCTTTCAAAAAAAAAGAATCAGATGAGGAGTGACTTCAAGCACATCATTAGGACATGTGAGTGGACAACAGAAAAGTGACTGGAGAAGGAAGCATTGTCAAGGTGGTCATTTATCCCTGGACATCTTTGGTCATGCTTTCTGCATACATAGTCTTCACTTTGGCTTTTAATGAGTTTTTAATAATTTCCAAAATATATATCTATTTAAATATGAATTTCAAGCCTAAAGCAATTCTGAAAATGGCCACAAGCTATGATTACAGAAGATTAGATTGAAAATGAGGAGAAAAGAATCACTATCAGGGTACAGTATCACTGGAACAGGCTTTGTATAGAGTTGTGAATTTTCTGTCCTTGGAAGCCCTCCCAGCTTGTTAAGACAAACCTCTGACTGACCAGTCTGGTGTTGGCACAGTCCTACTTGAAAAGGCAGACTGCACTAGGTGATATCTGGAAGTTCCTTGTAATCTGTGTTGGAAGTTCCTTGTAATCTGTGTTTCTATGATTCATGCCCAAAATTTTAATTCATTATATATATATATATATGTATATATATATATAATACATAAAGTAGGACAGATTCAAGTTTTTTAACTCTGATGTATCTCTTCTGTTTTAACAGAACTGAAACACTGAACTTGGCAATAAAGTGTTGGGTTTTAAATAATTTCAATAATAATCACAGTTATTAAAGAGTTGGAAGAAACCTTCCCTTGCAACCACTCAACTATGATTTACTCATCCACTACAGATGCTGTATATCTACAACACTAATGACCTACTTTTTCTCTAACTTTATCTACTATAACTTTTCTTAAATCTCAAGTTCTCCTTTAAAGTGAAAAGAGCTTGGTGTTTCATGTGCTCTGTCTGCAGAAGAAGGAATACAATGTCTAATGAAATGTTTAAGCCAATGATAGGACCATGTACAAGAAACCCCTTCAGCATAATTAAAAAAAGTAAAAAAATCTCCTTGATTTGATATTCACCAAATTCATAGGGAGTTTTTATGTAGATTTCAATAGATAATGGATGTGGTAATGAATGTCTTGAGTATACACACAGCTAAAGTTACCCTAAGGTTTAGTATTAGATATATGTTGGGTCAGAAATTCAAAGTGCTTTTTAAATAATTACTTTATAAAACTACAGTAATTATACCATACAGATAGGAAGATTTTAATGTCCACACAGAATGCTAACAATGAACTATATAGGAGTTAGGCCTATGGGAAAAAGAAAGTTTTTGAAAATAAAATGCGTCTTCAGAATTTGCTGTTGGGACTTAATCCTTTAAAGAACCCACGTTTAAAGATTTGTGACCATGAGAGGTACTACTGATGACTTTGGCTGCATTTTTAATAAAGATAAATCTGTATATGGTAGTGTAATCAAAGCAGAGGGATACAGCATATTGATCTTACTTCGGAAAAGCTAATGGAGACAAGTAAAGCCAAGACCGAAAATGTCCGAGGGAGTAGTGGGGCAACTCTGTATCATATTAATAAGAAAACCCATCCACACCTTGAGTACACCAGGGAGGTGTTCCTACACATTGAGTGAAATCCCTTGGGAGGGTTATAAATCCTACACAACAAATTATATACTAACAGGTTCTTAGGGGAATTGAAATAAATCCTCACCACCGCTTAGCGCGTAATCTCCAGATCAGACTCCCATTCTTCTTTAGAGGAAAATAATATATTGCTTCTTATACTCTCTGCCAGCCAAATGCTATATATCAAAGTTATGAATATAGTTGAAATATTGATCCTGAGCCAAAGTGAAACTAAAGAAAAGTTTAATATGTTCCCTATATTAGGAAAAAAAAAAAGTAAAAAAATACTAAAAATATAATTTCTGGTCAAAGGAAATCTAGACAAAAATGATATTAAAATAGGGAACAGAATACACCCCTTGATACTTGCCTTTATTCTTGCAAGCTGAAGAATGAAAGCTATGAATTTGATTGTTTTACATAAACATCAATAACAAGAACTAAAGCATGGAGAAAAGATTGTTGCAGGGATAAAAAAATAGTGTTGCACACAAATGTGTTTAGCAAAGAATCCCTTGAAAAATCAGATAGAAGGTTCCCATTTAATGGCTGGCGTAAGCTGGCATAAACAGGCAAAAAAAAAAACCAAACAAACTGGAGAGCAGGGCAGTGTTAACACTTGAAGACAAGCTCAGAAAGTGAGCAGGTATGTGCAAGAATGATTTTTGACTGCAAAAAGGTTGTTAACTCGTTCAGAGGGAAAGGTTTCCCTGTCAGAGGTATTGCAGCAGCCATCCAACAAAATCTACATCTGCTAGCTCACTCTGCTGTGCTGTTTTTGGCTGGGATAGGGTTAATGTGCTTCACAGTAGCTGGTTTGGGGCTATATTCTGGGTTTGTGAGGAAGAGTGCTGACAGCACAGGGATGCTTTGATTATTGCTGAGCAGGGCTGACACAGAGCCAAGGCCTTTTCTGCCTGCCAGCCCACCCCACCAGCGAGGACACTGAGGGGCACAGGAGGCTGGGAGGGGACACCCTTGGACAGCTGACCCCGAGTGACCCAAGGGATGTCCCACACCCTATGACATCCTGCTCAGCAGTAACAGCCCAGGGAAGAAGAAAGAAGGGGGGAGCACTCAGAGGGATGGGGTTTGTCTACCCCTGTCCCCATTATGTGTGACATCCCTGCTGTCTTGGGGATGGCTGAAGCCCTGCCTGTCCGTGGGAAGTGGTGAATGAATTCCTCACTTTGCTTTGCTTCTGTACATGGCTTTTGCTTTGCCTGCTGAACTGTCTTTATCTCTACCCACGAGTTTTCTCACTCTAACTCTTCCAAGTCTCTCCCACATCGCATCAAAGGACAGAAGTTCCAGACAAGGCTTGGCTTTTGGCTCCTTTGGCATACTGGCTCAGAGATTTAGGTCAGGCTCTTGCCAGGGCTGTTTCCTGGATAAGGATAACAGAGGCAAACATAGCAATAAGTTATGCTCACGCTTTCCATACAGGTTTGCCCTTAATTTATTTCAAGTTTTTTCTTATGGTTTCCCTGCATGGCCTGTAAGTTTCTGTAGGAGTGCTCTTGTCCTTTTTGGTGATAGCCCTGAGCTGATGGGGGAGGGAAGAGGCATTGTAACCCTCACATTGTTACATACGGGGTGTCTTCTGAGGGACAATTAAGCCAATTCTTAGACTTCAGGATGGAATAAAAAGTCCTAGAACTACTGAAAAACAAGTTAATAATATTCATCAACATAATAATGTTTATTATTTATTATTTTATAATAATAAACATCAACAGCTTTGAAAAAGCAAACACCTATTTTTCCATCCCCCAGCAAAACCACTGTGGGGTGGTCTCCTCTGTGGGGTTAACTGGGAACAAAAGTTGTTGCAGTAACAGATATGGTGGTTGGCAAAGGAGGAGCATTTTTCACCCATTGCTGCACAAAGTTTTTCACTTTAGAGAAAACAGCTGATCTGTTCTCATACAAAGAATTATGCTGGAAATAAAGGACTTGCCTACAGCAGAATTAAGAAATGGATTTCAAAGGGAATAAATAAGATTCAGCATGGGTGAGGTAACCCTCTATGGTCTCTCTTAGCACTTTGCTTACTAACTAGAAAGAAAGTTTCTAAAGATGCTGAAGGGCAAAATGAAAGTGGGATAATCTACTAATTGAACTATAGAGGGAGGGAGGGAGGGAGGGAGGGAGGAAG
>VWZP01008845.1:770990-827585 GCA_013396995.1 Dicaeum eximium | reverse complement strand
AAAAAAAAAAAAAAAAAAAAAAAAAAAAAAAAGCTAAAATAATTGCCTCACCAGTTTTTGCATAGCTGTTGTGACTTATTCACTTCAGAACAGAGCTGAAAATGAGCCTCTTAAGATTTTTAATTGGAAAAATAATGCTGGGGAGACTAAATACATTAGTCAACAATTTGTTATGGTCTGCCCTCTAATGGCTGCAAGCCTGAAATGGGCAGTAGGCAGTGAAATCGTGACTGTAACCTGCTGAACTTGTGGGACTAAAGTTGGGGAAGTACTTTTTGGGCTTTCCAGTTCAAGCACAACAACTGCAGCAGTCATGGAAGAACTGATCTCCAGAAAGAGAAAAAATGCTAAATTAGGAGCAGATGACTGCCAGCCTAAAGGTATTGACCACGGCAGCTCAAAGTAGCGCATCTTTGTTAAGTACTTGCATAAGCTCAGTTCCATAACATCCTTGTTCCCTGTGCAGAATTTTCTGCCTTTTTGCAAACTGCATGTTCTTTGATCCAGTCCTAGATTTCAGCAGTCTAGTTGAATGAGTGAAAACTTTTTAAGGTCTCTGGGTGAATCTGACTGCAGTATGAAGGACCTCTTGTCAGATACAAAGTTCTGAGTTCTGAAAGGAACTGAAACAGCCTCAGGCTGCCCTGAAACTGGAATGTGTGTGTAAAAAGCTGTTGAATCATCACCTTTTGCCCTCCTTGACTCGTCCCCTGAAGAAAGAAATGTTTAACCACAGAAAGAATCTAACCTAATGCATGGTCGTTTTTGATGTATCCTATAAACCTAGAGGGAATGCTAGAATGAAAGCTTATGCTATCCTGATCAGAGAGAAGCCTATGAAAAATATCTATTGTCATGTGCTAACTGCTTTAAATTATTCTTTCATCTTTTATGAAAAAAAAGGCAGAAAATGTTCATGAATATGAGTATCAGTGAACTGATACTCTTCCTATAGGTGGCCTTATCAGAAAAACAGTGAATTTCCATAGGAGCCATATAATAAATACAGGCTATGCCTTTTGCACTGGCTTGCTTAGGCTGAAACTGTGTATTTTTGGCTATGAAAATTACATGCTTCTGGATTTTTAATGCATATTTGTTTGTCTGAAAATGACAAACACATGGTGAAAACTCATCTCCACATGCATGTTTGCAAAGAGGATCTAAACATTTGCTGGTACCTCTGAACCCTTTTATTGAGTCACCCATTTAACTGAAAATTGCTTAGAAATCTTGGTGTTCACGTAGGAGGTAGACAGTCATGTAATATAGTAACACTTATGGCTACAGGCTCTGTTGTGCATTGGCAGACACACTTTTACAGGCATCTCTCCTTTACATGAAAAAATTATGGTGCTGGAATACTTATGGCATTAAACAGATCTAAACTGGATTGTATGTCCCTGACAATTATGCTTTTCTCTGTTCATTATCTATGAAAGAGAGGTAAAATAAAAAATAAATCTGCCTAAATTAAATAAATTTTGTGGATCAACGAAAGTTAATTGTGATATTACTATGCAAACCAGCATCACAGAAAATTTATAGCCAAAATGGACTACAGTGATTACAGTCTGAGCTTGACAGAGGGCATTGGACTTTTATTATTTAATTCCTCCTTTCAGTTCTGTGATTCTGTTTGAATCAGAGGAAACACTTTACACAAATATTCAGATTTTATTTCAAAGTCCTCAGTGAGGCTCTCCCACCATCCATGATGAGTAGCTGCCACCAATATTAATCTGTTGCACCATTTGTAGTTTCTTTCTTGCATTAGTTCAAAGTGGGTTTTTGTTACCCTTGAAATTCTCTGTTATTTATTGAACAAAGAGGACAGCTTCAGGAAGTTGCCATAAGGGGTGTTTTCTTTTCCTCTGGCCATTCTCAAGGCTCTCCTGTGCAACATCAGAAGAACACAAAGACAGTTCTCTGCTCCTGTTCTGGGTTTCTTTTCTGAGGACCACACCTCTACCACTGTTTCAGACCAGGAATTTGCATTAAATTGCCTAAGTCCTACAGTCCCTATCTCCTCTTTTAGAGTCACAGATTTTCAGGAAGAAGTAATCCATTCAGAGACTATGAACTCAATTTACTGCTTTAATACAAGATTATATTTGCATATAATGAGATTTGTATTATTTGTTTATGCTCTCTAACAAGTGAATAAACAACATCTCTGTTATTTGCCATTTAGCCTATTTTTGTGCCAGTTATAGTTGCTTCTCTTGAGAACTTTATGGTTTTTTACACATCCGAATTTAAAAACAAAAATAAGTAGGTCAAAAATCAATTAAACTATGAATTGTGAAACCACATCATCATGATATCTCTCTATTGTGTGATTGATTAATCCATGTGGTTTACAAATAGCCTATGTTGATCTGGTGCTGTCCAGGTTTCTTTGAACAGCACAATATCCAAAGCCATGTGGAAGCCTGACAATATCCTATCAACTAAGCTCAGATCTTTCCAAAAGCTTATTTTTAGCAAGATCTGCTTTCCATAGACAGATGTTGATCAGCTCAGTTGCACTGAAATACTGCAAAGATGACTGTAAAGTGTTATTAGAAGATTCTGTACTCAAGATTGCTACTTGATGGGAGTGGTATTTCACTATTGATAAATATAACCACTATCAATATCTAATTTTTTAAATGTGAAAATGTGGTTTCTGTTCATGACCTTACGTGGAATTGTGAAATTTACTTATTTTCATAGCAGCATAGACACAGTGTAAAGCTGGAAAGTGACAGTGAATAAGATATAAACACAGCCAAAGTGCAGTGGTTTTAATGTAAACTAAGCATCTGAAACACTTGCATCTGCAATGCAAGGCCTGACAAGGTGAGACAAGCTCTCTGCAAAACTGCTGTCACTCCATATTCCTAATTCCTAACTGAAATGCTGAACCAGATTTTCAGATGCTGAAACTTGGTGCAACTCCACTAAAGCCATCCAATTTAAGACAAAAGTGCTCACTCAAACGATAAAGAACTTCTTCTGCTTGTAATGCAGACTTTATGACAGTCATAAACAGATCTGAGAATATGGAGCTGGGAAAGAACAGTAACCCTCCTCAAGCAGAAAAATAAATAATGTCCTCATGTTCTGTAGACAAGGATACAGAAGAATATAGGATAAAGAAAAATTAAGATGAACTCCTTCCTGTTTCAGATAAAGTAGAATAGTTCTTAAGTAGTTTGGAAGGAAAACAGGTTAAAAAAATAAAGAGGTTGTATGTAGATCACACAGTCAAGTTTTTTGTTTTATTTTTATTAAAAGAGAGCAACAATAAATTCCAAATAAAATAACATGTTTTTCAAATAATTAAAACTTTCCTTTTCCTTGGTGTAACAAGAGTTCCTGCTCCTCAGCATGAACACTGAACTGCAGAGACTTGTCCTTCTTGCTTTTTTGTTTGCCTTTGGCCCTTGGTGATCGATCTTAATAAGAGAGTTTGAGTGTATTGCTCCCTTTGCACCTTTTCCTTCCTTATCCACACCTACTTTATGATCTGGTAGTGAGGGTATTCTTTTATAAAGTGGTAAACAGAAGTCTGATCCATCTCAGTATGAAAAGGAAATTGAGCTGAGGTCTAAAATAGCCCAGGCGAGTACAAAAGCTATTAAGCCAAAGACAGGCAGCAAAAACTTCTCCAGCAAACTTTTTCCTTCTTTTTGTAAAACAGGATGAGTTCAAACTTGGCAGGCTTCCCAGCATGGATTGGGAGTTATAGGAATGAAAAAAGTACCAAATATGCAGTCCTGAACCAAGTATCTCTGCTTTAAAGGCAGGCTGAAGCTTGACACATTTCCCATGGATAACTTTAAGAAATCTTTGCTCACCATCCAGGTTTTCCAGCTTGTTTTTGATTGTACTTATCACTTTCCTCTGCCTCTGAAGGGATGGGTAAGTATCTCAGATGTTCTGAGTCAACTTGCCAGGGCTGAATTTTGGGTGTTGAGATTACTAAACTTTAGGGTACTAAAGCACAGATTGTGGTGGTTTTTCCTTTGGGCTGAAATAATTTCTGCATCTGACGTTTAGGTGTTTAAACCATTTGAACTCATATTTATGAACTAAAATCTCTGGGTTTATTCCTAAAAAAAAAGCTATGAATAAATTTCCTTTGCAACTTGTTGTCTTTTAAAGCACTTTTTCCTTGAGTTCAAAGTTGTTAGAGCACAAAATGAGCAATATTCTCCCATTGCATGAGATCTGGCTCACTGGCCCTGCAGGCCTGATGGAATCAACTTCTACCACATGCTGTGGCTTTATCAATACAGGATAAAGGAAATAATTTCTACAGAGCCTCAGATGTTCTTAAACTATTTGTTTTACAGTCAATGTCAAAATAATTATTTTCTTAAAAGTTTTTAGTGGCATCATTCATGTACGGAGATTACAGTTGAGAGAGAGTCCTTTGGAAAAATATCAAGGAGCATTTCTTCCAGTATAATGCATTGCCTAATATGTCAGCTACTCAAATTTCATTAAAGCTGGTTCTGTCTCCTGCAGAGGTTTATACAGAATTATGGCATGGCCAATGGTTACAGGAAAAGCAGCTGACAAAACTATTTAACTACAATACACTGTGCAGCTACTGGAACTGCCATTAAATGTTCACAATATTTCTTTGTCAACATCACAGCTCTTTTTTTTTTTTTTTTTTTTTTTTTTTTTTTGTTTTTTTTTTTTTTCCTTTTTTTTTTTTTTTGCCTGTGATTTCTTTTTGCTGCCTGATGATCTTACTGAATTGTGGAACTTCCGAATTTTCTCATATATTTAAAATGGCCAGTCTGGATTTTTTGGGTATAAATATTCTATGGTACAGGGGAAATTCTGGAGGGTTGAATTGTTTTGTATTGCTGCAAAAGCAACAGTCAACACATTCATGTGTATATATTATGTAGAGGCAAAGAATAAAAAAAGCTATCAATATTTTTTTGTTTAATCTCTTCTTCTTTCTAGTTGAATCATAGGCCCTTTAAAAAGAAATAGCAATATTTCAATATGGTTGATTTTGAGCTACTCTTAAAGCCATAAAAAATTTACAGTTGGAAAAAAATGATAATAAAAATAATTAGAAAATAATAAAAAAATAAACAAAACGAACCAAAAAATCCATCTCCTTCCTTCATTAATGAGAAGCAAAAAGTTGGTACTCTCACCTTCCATGCAAGTGTAGCCTTCCTGCATTTTATCTAGTGACTCTTAGGAGATCCTTGTAAGCCTGCATGGATCTGGACTTCTCCATGGGGGACATTTTCCCTGGAAACTTGAGGAGAATATCAAAGAACAGCATGCAGAAAATTAAAATTTCTAAGAGAAGTACATTATTTAACAACCCCTTGTATTCATGTAAGGGATTTTTTCCTGAAAATAGGTTTAGAGGACAAGAACAGAGCTGAATGGGGACTTGTGGACCTCTCTATGAACCACTTAGCCCAAAGCTTAGTAAAGCATTTGTCTTCCTGGGAATGTTTGACAACTATTTCAAGGACGGATATCCAAATTGTACAATATCACATAAATATCACAATATCACAATTCACCTGAAACTGTTGCTGCTTTTACCTCAGAGTAGAAAGGACACATTACAGAACATTCTTTTTCATTGAGTGAGAGGGAATTAAATAGACAAATCTAGACAAGAAGTGGGTTATTATTTATTATCTTCACATTCTTTAGGGTTTTTTTCAAGGTGTGTTGGTTCTGGCCAGGACAGGGTCAATTTTTGCAGTATCCAGGAGCCAGAGGTTATTCCACACCACCTCATGCCATAAGCAGGGGTGGGGTAAGGGGTCCCTTGCAGGCAGCAGTGGGAAGGGAGCAGTCAGGGGTAAGTGTTGTGTCCCACGTGGTGGCTGTGAATCATTTGCCTCTCTTGTTCACTCTGTTATCAATATTGCTGCTGTTGCTGTTCTTATCTCATTGCTGTTCCCAGCAAATTGTTCTTATCCCAAGCTGTGCCTTGTGTGCCTCCAGCCTGCCACAGGGGAATGGGGGAATGAGCCCCTGGTCTGGAGTGTTCCAGTGGGAACACTAAATTGGGGAATACCTAAACCATGACACCTGTTTCATTAAGAAGGGTTTTTAAAAATTTATAGGCTACATGAGAATTTGGGAACTTTTGCAGGAGTGTTTAACCCTCCAATGATGGTGGACTGGAATTTAAACTACCCAGGCACTTGTTGAGAGGCACAAACTAAACTGCAGGGAATTTGTCTCTCAACCATATTAATATCCAAGGCCATGGACATCAGACTGAGATTGACTGTAACACATGCATGGTCCATGTTTAGAAAAAGCACTTTTTACTCCCTTGAGATTTTTGTATGAGATTGTACGTGAATTTTACTGGAAAGCACAAAGATTTTAAAATAAAAACATAATTTCTGTGTATTACAGATGCATCCAAGGCCTCTTCCTTTGCCACTGTAAAACACAATTTTGGTTTCATCACAAGTTTTTACACCTTTAGTAGGGAATAGAATGAAGGCCTTCCTTGACCTTACAGAAAGCAAATTTTCCTTTCCTAATTTAATGCCACTATTTCTTCAAATTTTTGTGTTCACAGTTGAGGGCATTTTTATATTATAATAAGTGGTAATATTGAAAACAAGACTCCAGTTCAAATCTAATTAATTAGTTAGTATATAACATAGACATATTGCAATACAGAATCCACAGAAGCCTGAAGTAGAGCAAAAGGCAGAATATTGTCTATTTAATTCTCAAGAAGATAACAATTAAATTTTTGTAAGGATGTAAGTGAGAAACACTTTACAAAAAAAGAGTAAATCAATTGATATTTTTTCCCCAAACATTAGAAGTTTTATATACTTTCAGTTCTCTTTAACCTGTAGTGCGTTTTGGCTCTCATTATTGGTCATTGCTTTTACCTTGATTTGTAAGTGGCCTCTGGTAATTCTTTGACTGGGCTTCATTAGCTGCACCTCAGTAATTAACTACCTTTAGGTATTGTTGCCACAAAGTGCTGGTGTAAGAACCCATGAATGAGCTACTGAAGAAGATGAACTTGAAGATGAAGATGAACAATTTGGTGGCTTGGTTGTTTCAACAGCGTCACATGGAACAAGATTTTATCATTCAGCAGACTCCTCTCTCCCTTTGGAATATTCCCAAGGTCTATTACAAGGCTGTTCCACCTCACGTTTCCATCAATAAACTGCACTGGATATAGCAGACAGCCAGGCTTAAAAGAGAGCCTCAGAGGATATCACTACTCACTACCAGCATCAGGAGCATTATTTTTGGACTGTCAGTCACAATGACAAATCATATCTCCCCAGTCTCTCTTCTCTACTGCCTTTTTATATGCCTTCTTTTCCACATAATTCATAAATCCTTGCTTTCTGGTAAGTCTTTTACGTGACATTTTATCAAGTGACTCATTTTATGAGTCTGATAATGTAACACATATCTTTGACTCCCTTCTATTATGTATTTCTGTGACAGGAGAAGATTATTTGACTTATTTATTTATTTATTCATTCAAAAATAAGCTAAACAGTCTGGGAAACAATTGGAAAAAGGGAAGGAGGAGGAGAAGGAGAAGGAGAAGGAGAAGGAGAAGGAGAAGGAGAAGGAGAAGGAGAAGGAGAAGGAGAAGGAGAAGAAAGAAATTTCTTGTAAAGCAAATCCTAAAAGGAGGTGCTAGTTTGAAAAGATAAATCTCTAACTGAGGAAAGTGTGAAGGAGGAGAGACAGACAGTTAAAAAAAAAAAAAAGAAAAAAAAAAAAAAAAAAAAAAAAGACAAAAAAAAAAAGAAAAAAGGCTATACAGAATACCTGGAAGGAAAAAAGAAGCCAGTAATCAAAACAATCTGAGAAAGCTTCTGTGTTGCTAATAATAAGCTAATTTAAGATTTCTTTCTACTTCATCTGATCTTTTTCCTCTGTGGGAAGGGTTAGCAATAAAAAAGTTTTAGGATCATTCCATTTGATCATAACAAACAGGGTTACTTGAAAGAGGAAGGCAATTAAACAGACATGCTTGTTTATATTAATACAACTGTCCTTCTTGTCAAATAATCTTAGTTAAGTCAGCTAAATGATTCCACAGCTGAGTATTGGCCCTTTGAAAAAGAATGAAAACAGGCTGCTCCCTGATATTAATGCATCTAACAATCAATACCTTTGGCTGAAGGCGGGCAGATTGCCAGCAGGCACTGCACACATTGCTCTGCCTTCTCCCGGGAATGTCTCCAGCCTGGGACACGCCAGTTTTCCAGGTGGTGACCTCGGAAGGCTGCGGAGCTGCCCAGGCTGCCAGGTGGGCACACAGAATGCCCAGGCTGGCTGCAGGACCAGCAATCCCGGCTGCAGGGAGCCAGGGCACTCGGGAGGAGTTTGCTGCTGCTCTGTAGAGCTGGCCAAGGGAAGGAAAAGCTGAGTGGCAGGTAAGAAATGAGTGTGAAGGTGAAGTGACTGCAAGTTGATGCTGAAGCTGACACTACATTTACTTTCCCAGTGCTGTTGCACTCACACCATGACAGGGACTCCACCACCTCTGGGGAGGGAGAGGTTGTGTCACAGAGCAGGGGTCCACACCCTCATCATCCATTCTGGATCCTAAGCCCTAGCATCCAAAAGTTCCTGACATTTAAGTCCTTCCGTGTGCCTGCCTGGTTTAATTCTAATTCCAGCCAGCAGCTAAATAGCACACAGCTGCTGGCTCACATGCTCCTCCATGGGAAGGGGAGGAGAATCAGACAAGGAAAAAACCCTCATGCATTGAGACAAGAACAATTTAACAATTGAAATATAATAGAATATAATATTAGTAATTATACTAAGATACAATAATACTAATAGTGATTATTATTCATATTATTATTGCAATTAAAAAAATAAACCCCAATTAAAAAAACAACTACTGCACAACGCAATTCCTCCCCACATGCTGACGGATGCCCAGCCTGTCCTGGGCAGTGCTTGGTGGCTCACAGCCAACTCCCCCCAGTTCATATACTGAGCTTGGTGTTTTGAGGTATGAAATATTCCTTTGGCCAGTTCAGGGCAGCTGAGCTGTTCTGGCTGTGCTTCCTCCAGGATTTTTGTGTACTCCTCACTGGCAGAGCATGGGAAACTGAAAAGTTCTTGATTTAGAGTAAGCTCTTCTTATCAAAAACTGAATCATCACTGTATTATCAACATTCTCCTCGTGCTGAACCCAAAACACAGCACTGCTCCATCCACTGGAAGGAAAATTAACTCTATGCTGAAAGCAGGACATTGGCCCAAGGCAGAGGTGTATCTTGGTCTTTAGAAAAAAGAACCTGTCCTGGAGTTATCCATACAAATAGACTTTAAATATAACAGGAGAGGCTGTGTAACACTGTACTTGGAAATGTAGAGATAAATTAGAAACCCTTTCATTTGCAAACAAAACAAGATTTATTTACTATTTTAGCAGAAATTCAGCACATTTAAAACTAACTTGTTCAACACATTGTAACGTAATGAGTTAATAACTAATTCGCCTTTATATGACAGATGAAGAATCACAAGGCTATTTCTAGAGTCAGAATAAATATTGTTTTAATCAAACTGCTGAATTGTCAGGTTCCAATATTTTTATTAATATATATTTATATTATTTCTAAATGGAATCTTAATATATAATTTAATCACAAGATCAGAGTGAAAGGATAGAAACTGTTCTTTAATACTGAGTTTTAATAATCTGAAATTAGCTAGTGGAGCACAGCTATGAAGGTGGGCCAGGTAGATAAAGAAAGGAAGAGAGAAAAAGTAACATGAGACACACAAAGGGAGAAAGGGAAGAGTGGTTCATCTGGATTTATTTCTTGAGCTCTGCCTGTATTTGCTCATATACAGAAAATAATTTATAAGAAAATGTTTTCCTCTGCTCTGCAAAGAAAAGGCCCAATACTAAATGGAATTAGATAATGTGCCAGATATAAATAGTATATTAAATCCTCAGTACTTACAAAGGAAAATAAAAAACTTTAAATATGCAAGAACAACTACAGAAAACCAACTTGAATGTCTCTCTTAAATTTCAATTATTTCTAGAAGAATCTACTACAGTCACCTTTCTCTTAGGCTACTACACCAACAATGAAGAATCATTTCAATGGAAAAACAGCTACAATATGGTACTATGAAGAGTGAGTCAATGCAGAACAAGTGCATCTATGTAGTTTGCAACCAACATCAAAGGAATGCCAAAGGCATATCAGCTGGAAACTAATCCTGAAAGGTCTGCCAGGCTATGGTCCTGAGCATGACAAAAGCCTCTAAGTGCTCTTCAGACATTTCTTTGGGAGGAAATGAATAAAAACACCTTTTGGTGAGTGTTAGTGTAGAAACAGTGTCAGAAAAAAAATTAACTTCCCTGAAAATGCCAAACTTATCCGAACTTTAAGTATTAGATTTTGGGGAGAATGGTTTTCATTTTTCTTCTTGTTAAAAGGAAGAAGACTGAAAAATAAAGAAAAAGCAGGAAAAGAGAACAAGAACTTTGAAAAATATGCAAAAATAGCCAAATGGATGTGCTTCCAGGTTTGTGCATGTTCCCTCAGTTAGGAATGATTTTACAGCCGATGACAAAGACCCTGACAATAGGGCTTAATGACAAAGCACATGAAACCCTAGGCAAGGCAGCCTGACTGGCATTTCAGCATTATTGTATGCAATGAGAGCTTTCCAATCAGCCAGAACAGTGGGATCCACCAAGGAATCATGATCAAGTAGCTATTAGGCCAAACGGTATTGTCAGAATTCCACAATTTATGCAGCTTCTTTCACAGAACTGAGTCCTGAAACTTCTGAATATCAAAAGGGTTCAATATCGAATAGAACATGTATTTAAGGAAAATTGGCCCCCAAATTGCTATGCTATTGTCATTTGATCTTTTCCAGTTCACATAGAGGGTAAAGTGGAGGCTATTTTTAAAATTCAATATGAAAAAAATTACAACTGAAGTTTCTTTAGAAAAAAAGTTCATTTAACCAGCTGCATCTTTCTTTTGTACTCTGCTCAGATGTTAACTTGGATTATAGATTCAATGTTTTTCATGCTTTTCTGTTGTCTGTCATTTAGGTTTTGGAAAATTTAGCACAATTTTAGGTTTGAACTGATTTGTACTCCTTTGGCCAAGCTTGAGCCCCTCCAAACTCTTCTGGAAAAGCACCACATCCACAATCACTCTGGCAAAGGTCTGCCTGGATCCCTTTCAACTCACACAAAAGCTGTGCAGCATGTTATTTAATGCCTTATCCTTTTCTCGTTGGAGTCTGCTGCAGAGCTCCAACTGACTTTGCTGGGAGCTAAAAAGAACCCCAGATGCCAAAATGACTTGAGTACTGCTTTAATAAGAAGATTTTGCAGTATGCAGCCTAATCCATCTTTACACAAGCATGCACTCTGATGCTCTGCCTGTCCCCTGTTCAGCTGGACCCCTCTCACTGGCCACTGCATCCAGGGGGATGCTGGAACTCCATTCCTCTCTCTGCAGCACTGCAAGTGTTTCAAACCACAGCCAGAAAAACGCTCTTGCATTGGAGAGGGACAACAATGTCTCACATGAGGGTAAATGAGCATCTCACACAAGATTTTTTCTGGGCATTCCTGTAGAAGCTTGTCACAAACTGCTGCTGGAATATTCAGCAGAAAGAACAGAACAGTTTTACAACCCGAGTTACAAATTGTGTTGTGCAAGTTGGAGCTTTATTTGGCATAGGAGACTTATAAGCTGTTCTTGATGCCATCTATATTTTGCCTCATAAGTGACTGTATCTACAAGAATAGTAAGGGTAAAGGACCACATTTAGGGGCAGTCCAAGGCACATTTCCCACGTTTAAATAGCTTGCCTGGGAATTCACTTATCCCACCAGGAAATAGGCCCATTAAAGGACAAAAGTAGTTCCCTCCTTGCATGGATCCACTTATGTCTGTATCAATGTGACTGCTAGAGAAGGTAGAAAGCCTGAGAGTGAAGCAAATGGAAAGGAGTGCCTCATGATGGACCTTTTGTGTCCCCACCTGCAAGCCTGCACCTTTTTCATGTGGAATCTGGGGAAAGACATGTGAGTAGGGAGTATGGAGTCAGAGAGGAGGTACCCTCATTCTTGAGAGCCCCACTGTTCCTGCATGAGCCTCCTGCCATAAAGCTGCAGTGTGAGGAAAGGCTCTCCAGTCTCCAGTTGACTAAAAGGAAGAAGGAAATCAGTTTCATCTTTGACTTCTTCTGATGAAAAGCTAAAATTTGTGCATGAAAATAAACAAAAATATTGAAAACTTTACCAATACGAGCAGGCAATTTTTATAGATTATTTCAATTTTTTATAGCACTCATGAGCTTTGAACGTCATACCTTGAATGTTGGGACACTATCATTGTATTCTTGCTTCCTATAAAGCCACATGTGTTATCATAATTTAATGATCAGAAAAAAACTGTAGTAATAGACCCTTACAGAGATTCTCACTCTTGTTAAGGAAACTATTTTAATTTCTCTAAGAGAATTAAAATTTCATGATTTCCTTCCAGACAGTTTTAACTATTCCTTTAAAAAATCCTTCCCTCCACAAATACCTTATCCTTTTTGCAAAGCACTGGTTATTGTAAGTAATACAGCTTTACTGAATGTGGTTAAGGTCCCCAAATGCTGTACAAATGTTACACTACCTAAGCATGCTAATTAATAATTGTATTTTTCAAATACTATTCCTCCAAAATGAATGATTTTTAGGGTGCTCTAAGGCACATTTCTAAATCCGACTTTAAAATCAGCCAGATTGCTTCTGCAAGAAAAGATCACTGGCACTTTCCACTCTTTTTACCCCAGGGATTGTTCACTTTGCACTCTGGAGCTACCAGAGTTTTTACTTTTGAAAATGAAAGACAATATAAATCAATTATTAATGAATGCAGAAAAACAGAAGGAAGATTCCTGCACCTTTTCCCAAATAAAAGCCCAGAGAAGAATTCTGATTAATAGTCAATTCCAAATGGAATCGTCCCCTTTTTTATTGGCCATTACTTATATAGATGTGTACAAAGCAGTTTCACATTAGGTCTCCCAAAACCACCACAAAAGAGGGAAGTTTCTCCTTGCAGTGGGAAGTTAATGCATTGCAGCACTGTGGCCATGAAGGTTGTGCCATCAGTTACAGAAATGTTTTCTGCAGAGGATATTCTATCAGTTGTCTTGTTTTCTTTATTAGCCTCATGCAAATATGAAATCAGAGACTGCTGATCCAGAGCTGCAAAGGCCCATCACTTACCCAAATGTGCAATGAAACCTACTTTAATTAATTTTATTGTCTGTCTCCTAGGGACAGAATGAAAGGGTTAGAAAAATGTGAGCACCTCCAGCTGAAGAGGCATTTGCATGTACACAAGGAGTAACACAGCTGATAGCAACTGCTTGGGTGAGCTGGAACCAGCCACAAATGGTGCTGGGCTTGCTCCTGAGGTACTGACTGCTGGCAGAGGGGAGGAGTGCCAGCTAGAGGAAATTCTCACTGAGAAAGAGCTAAAGTAGCCTGTGGATTTGGGATCCACTCACTACATTTTAAAGTAATTATTTTTCAGTGAAGACATCATGTTCAAAACAATCTTCCCTTCACTGGGATTCACTTTTCCTCTCCTCCAGTGCAGACAGCAGTGGGTGGTAACATTTTTGGAAACTGTCTTGGTCTATTAACAAAAAGAATGAAATGGAAATATCATAAATGAGGAAGTTAATTTTGCACAGGCTGTGCTGCTGGTCACAAGCTCTTTGTGAGAGGCATGATGTTATTGATATTCCTGCAGAGACACTCAAAGGAGAGCTTGCCAAATGATGTGATTAATGAACATGAAACAGGTAAGTAGCCATTACTTTCCTCAGTAATCATTGGTGTAAACAGCAGGAAGAAAGGACAATGTTTAGAATGGGAAAATACATAAAAGAGGACTCATGGAAAGAAAAGAAATAATTGACTTTTTTCAATATACTTATTAGTAAGTGAGTTTTGCTGGACAAACTCTTAGTTGCAAATTCAGGTGGAGTGCTGATTGATATTTGTGTATACACAAAGTATCCCATTAAGATATGTGGATGTTTCCCAAACTCAGTAGCAAAGGTTCCATCACATATGTCATTTCAATATGGGATACATATTACCAAAAGAATAATTTTGTATTTCAAAGGAGATTACAGTAAGTTTTCTTTTATTCTCATAGATGTAGTGCTGCAGTCTCCTCTTGCAACTTCCTCCAACTCTTGATCAAGCAGAAGAGTGTGATTTGTGACTAAAGTGGCAATACTGGCTGGTATAAAGCTAAAGCTAAATTATCTCTTAGATGAGCTTGAATAAATATCAGCTTGATGAATAGAGGAAAAGGAGGAGCAGAGATTGTCAGTAACAGCACTGTTGGTTGGAATATCATACTGCTCACTAGTCAGCAGTTTAAAAGCCAGTAAACAGGTGAAGAAACAAAAAGTGATTTGGCCTAGTGATTTTCATACTGCCCCATGGAGGAAAGACGACCTGTTTAATTCCCTAACTCAATAAGAATCAACTTTTCTTGTATGAAAGAGATTTATGTATTAAAAAAACAAGCAAAACAAAAACAAAACAGAACAAACAAACAAAAAAAACACCCCAAAACAAAACCAGAAACAAAAACAAAATCCATGAAGCTAAATAAGATACAGTGTTGTGTTGATCTCAAGAAAACTTATGGATAAGGACCTGAGTCCTTTTCTGTCTCCACCTTAATGAATACAATGCTATTCAATATTTCTTTTTGCCTTCCAATAGTCCCTTCCAAAAATATTGGCTACCTGTAAATAAAAGTAAGTTATCAGACAGCTGTAACAGTAGAGAATGTTCAGATTAAAGTGGGATATTCAAACAAGGGTCACAAGAAGGTTGTTGTGTGCTGTGCTGTACCACAATCTCTGCTGCTATATTGGCCCACTCTTATTCTTGTTACTTTTCCTAGTTCTTTCCCTGGAAATACATGTGAAGCAAGGAAAATGTCTGCATATCTATAAGAATTGCAAAGAATGTCATGCAGCGATTAGAAGCAATCTTCTCTATCTCCAATTAGCCAGATACAACATTTTAGCATATTCTGAACAGGACTGTATTTGGCGATGTGCAAACTCTGTTTGAAATGTCACAACAAGTCTCCAGTATAGAGTCTGAGAGATGATAATATCTCCCAAAAATCATTTATCTGTACTGCACAGACTGAAGCGAGCTTTGTCTTTTTTATTTGGGGCAGTTTAATCAGATGTCTTTGAATATGCTGGGTAGAATAAAGTAAGCCTAATAAACATGCACTGGTTGAAAATGTCTTTGTAAGAGCTCAATATTTTTTCCCCTTTCTTAATGCCTTTGAAAGAAACCATTTGAAGCTCTGTGGTGTCTGAACTTCTCCTGCACTGAAGTGCATACAGAGATGAGAAAAAAAGCCAAGCTGACTATTGTGATCATGCTTTTATTTTTGGCTTGAGAGATAAGGCTCCACAGAAATCTGCCATGTGGTACTGAATTTAAGAAGATGAGCAAAGCAGTGGCGTGAAGCTTTAGGCTTTCAATAACACTGCTATATTTATATGGTGATACAATAATAGTAGGGAAAAAACCTCTGCCCCAGTAAAAAAAAAAACAAACAAAAAAACAAACAAACAAAAAAAAACCTAATCCTATACCACTGAGTACAATGGGAGTTTTGTTATTTACATATACAGAATGTACAGCACAGAGAGTTCCATACTCTACTAAGTTCAGTACACTTAGATATAAAGGTTAAAAAGACATTCAGTGTCAATGCCTCTCATATCAATGCTCACATATCAAGATTTTGGCAGATTTTATACCACATTTTTTCTTTCCAGAGTTTAAAAATGTAAACTAAGCAAACATAGTCAGACCTTGTTTTGTTTTGGTTTTTTTATAAAATGAACCAGATTTTGACTTTACCTACATTTAGCTGTTCCCAAAAATTGCTTCAATAAAGTAAATGGTTCTATTGACATTTTAAAAAAATGCATAAAATTGCATATATTTACATTTACAAAATTGCATATATACACATATATCTAATTTTATTTGTATATATATATAGTTTGATACACATGTAGACGACATATTGAAAGTGAAATTTTTTTAGATATGTTGCCTGCCTTTTAGGGTTTTTAACCTGTGATATAACCATAGGCACTATTTTAGGATTTAACATATTTTGCTATAGAAAGATGTTAGCTTTTGAGATTTAAATTAATATTTTAACAATTTCATAATTCATAAAATATATGAAAGCAGTCAATAAGTCAGCAGCAATTTATTTCCCACATTGTTTGAATAATTATGGTCAAGTCCAGAGAGGGAAAACATATTAAAAAGGGCTTAAGTACTATAAAGATCAGTTTGAACTCAGAGCATTTCTTAGTCCTGCATGTGTGTCATCTTAAAAAAAATCAACCTAAGGAATTAACAAATAAACTATTACAAAAAACCCAGATAATTAAAAATTCTTAGTAAGCAAGCTATACAATTCCAGCTACTACTAAATTACTCATTTCTTGTTTTAATGCAAATTGATACTGCATATAAATTAAAACACTGGTTCTAATGTTTCTTCACAAAATTATGAGAGAAGAATATAGGAATAAAGTAGAAATAGAAAGGGGTAGTGCTATTTTTCCAGTTAGTAAATCAGTTTGGTTTTGTTCAGATACTCCTTAAGATTTCTACCTCTAGATGTATTTCCTGAAAGGCAGAAAATTACATTTAGACACAAGGAAAAAACTTTTTACTCCAAGAGTGATTGAGTTCTGAAGGTGGATTCTTAGATAGGTTCTGGAGTCTTCAACCTTGGAGATTCTCAGAATCTGTCCAGACAAGGTCCTGAGCACTCTGCTCTGGCTGACCTTGCTTTGAGCTGGGGCACTGGCCTGGACAGACCCCTAAGGACCCTGCCAACCCCACCCATCCTGGAATGTCACAATTTTTGCAAAATCACTCAGGTGTGATCTATAGACTGCATGAAAACAAACACTTTTGTTGCTTTTTTGGATGGGATACATCCACCTGGGTATTAGGGTTCCAAAGGGAAAGCCAGTCACAAAGGTTCACTTCCTAGAGGGAAACAAGCAATCCGTTCTACCCAAAGAAGACAGCAAACACTCATTATGTGAAGAAAGATACACTCCAGATGTGACTACTTCTCTTAATAATCCTAAAGTCTGACTAGAAATACAATAAGCTCTGGGCATTTTGGAGTGGTTTGAGCTACAAGTCAGACAACAAGTAAACTGCACCACAACTTCAAAGAAACCTAGGAAAAACAAAATTTTGGATAGCCAAGAAAAATTTAAAATAGGAACAATTAAAAAACCCCAAATAAGTGATAACAAATAATGCAAGAAGACAGCTGGCTTAGAAGAAATAAGTGTGTGGAATTTCAGAAAATGGGGGAGGGATGCTTTGTTGAGAAAGAGGTGCAAAAATGGTGTGTGGAGGCAGGCTCTCCTTTATTTCAGTGCTCAGGGATACAGGAAATGGGAGGCATGCAGGGGATATAGGACTAGTCTTACTTCAGAGCCCCTCTCCCAAATTCATGGTGGCTGTATATGCAGGAAAATGGGTTCTAAAATAAACTTTTCCTTTATCACCTAAAGATGATAATGTATGTTTTAGCTTTGCTTAAAGCAGGTATCAGAACCTTTTTGGGGTGGTTGTACATACACTGCATGTAGTATATATGAACTTAACACAAACAAGAACTGAATATATGATTCTAAACAAGAATAAGACTCAAGCACTACTTTCTGCTGGTATATTTCTTGTCTGATAAAATTTATTTTCCATAACCTATTCAAGAAGTTTTTTGTTTTTCATGAACCACACAAATACAGTTTGATTTCTATGTGCCAGTTTCACTTTCCATAAGCCAAATAAGATCTTACCCTATAAATGGTCCCACGGCAGTGGTGTGGTTCTTGAGGTGTCCTGCACAGGGCCAGGAGTTGGACTCAGTGATTCTGATGGGTCCCTTCCAACTCAGTATATTTTATGAACCTATGATTTTACTGTTCTACTAGGAGAGCACAATGTTATCAGAATATTTATGTTGCAATCTGAAGGTTTGATATGCAGACAATCTTTTTTAATCCTGGGGTGTTTTTTGATAGAGAATCACATCTGGGTGATTTTATTTCAGCCAAGCATGGTCAGAAGGCTGCTTCTGTTCAACTTGCCAGGACACATAAACCCAGAATTTATGTTCATTTTGTGTTCATCGTGAAACAACAAATAAGACCTGTGGAACAACAAATAGTACCTGTTTTGTCACAAATTATAAAGACATGGATTAACTACTACAATGAACTACTACACCCAGGTTCTTCTGATGAAAAGTAAACATTTTCTTATTGACAACTCTAAAAAGCCAAACTGAACGTTTACCATGTGAATACTAACATAGCTGTTTGTTCTAATCTTGGGCCTTAAAATTGTATTTAATTTACTACTGAACACCTCCCTGTCTACAAGCTGCCAACAGAACCCAGCCAGAGCGGACAGTGATGCCCGAGGGGAAGAGCCTGAAGGCTGGAGATGAGCTTGTACCTGCACTGACCATCCCAAATGCACTTCCTCAGGGGCCTGCCCCATCCTGCCAACACCCTCCTCCCCACACACTGCTCACCAGCTGCTTAATTCCCCTGATTCCTTACTCGTGGCTGTTTGTGGCACCACTGCTCCTTTGTGCCTGGAGGACAAAGTGTATACAGAACCAAGTTTGTCATCAAACAAAGAAATACTAAATATGTCCTTGTTGCACACTAATAAATGCCTTTGGTGTACTGTTACTAGAGAGTGCAACACTAAACATGTAGAGACAGTGACTTTAGTCAGTGAAAGGCGAAGAATAAAACTCAGTTTACTTTGATTCATACATTATATAGAGTTTTCAGAACAGCTGTGGATTGGATAGAGAAGTCACCACCTCTCCAACCACACTGGTCAATAAAAGAGTCTATCAACTTTTTTCTTCCTAGGAGAAGGAATGAAAAACAAAGAGACAGTTAGCAAAATATCTGTGTGTTTACAGAAAACTCCGTGAGAAATTTTATTATAGAAATTAAAACATTAGAAGGTTAAAATTCAGGGCGACAGTGTACAAACTGCCACTATCCACGTAGAGAAGTACCTGGCCTCAAAGAGTCACAAAAATTGGGAAAACAATGTGAAAATAAGAACAAAGGTGAGCAACCCAGCAGCCAGTGGCTAGTGGCTCATGTCCCAGAGGGTGTCAGCCCCAGGAGCAGCCAGGCACTGCTGCTTTGCTGTGAAATCTGATTGCACAGGACACATCCAGCACACCACTCCAGGCTCTCAAGCTCTGCTGACAGGATTGCTTTCTGTACCCACTAAAAAAGAAAGAAAGTATATTTTGACTGCCAAGATGTGTAAGTTGTTTGTTACATAAGGAACGTTTTTACCTTCTTCCACGTTGATGTTTTATATAGAGAAGTTTTAGAACACGACTCCTCTTTAAAAGGGAATATCCAGTGAATGTTTACAAGGAAAACAGAACGTTAGTTAAACTTGTTTTCAAATGTTTTTAATGAGACTACATAAACCACTCATGTTTTCAGCAAGGCAAATATATGTAATGGCACACAGAATTTATAAGCATTGAAAATCATCCCAGAAATTCCACACAGAAAGAAACATCCACTTCTTTTCAGGTGAAGACAAAAAAAGTGAGTTTTAAGCATGTTTACAGTACCCTCTGATGGAAATAGGAAGCATTACAACTCCCCAATAACATTTATTTGCATAATTGTAAAGATAGAAAAAATATATTTGGCAACCTTTTCTAAATTATTATAAATAAAATAGATAAATAAAGTTATTCTTTAAAAGAGCAGGAGTTTTATACACGCACCCATCTTAATCAATAGAGTAATATCTTGTTTAGGTTTGACTTCCTCAATAAAACAAATAAAACACAATATGAGTCCTACCAGTTAATCAGGGAGAAACCTTCCCAAGGATAGAATTTTACTCTTTTCATTTTATAATACACCTGTATTTATTTCTGTTTCATAAGAATTAGGAAAACCAAAGTGTTAAAAATACGTTACCTATCAGTATTCATCCCATTTGTTTGTTCAGATAAATCACTACAATGCCTCAGAAACACTGGTCTAAATTGCAGAATGTCAAGCAATTTTTAGTAAAATGTAAACTGAAATCATCAGAGAATTAGCTTTAACAATTAGTACTCCTTTTAAGATTTAAAATATCTGAGAAAACTTGCCCTCATTTCTTTTTTCTTCTCACTGACTCATAAACCACTTCAGCTTTCATTACTAATTGGCAGGTCAATGCAAAGGTATTTTACACAGCAAGATTAGAAGGGTGAATATTTTGAACTCTGACCAAAACTCCATTTCAGTGTCAAGCAAAGATTTTTTTTTTTGAGATGAACAGTCAGTGCATTTCTTTTATGTGACTGTGGTGGATAAACCCTATTTTTATAAAGCATTCAAGCTGTTGCCTAATTTTTCTTTTCTCTTGGAAAACATCACAAACAGATGACTAAATATCACGACACTCTTACGTGCAAGAGAAACTTTAAACACACTGCTAAACATATTGTTAGAGTGAAGGAAATAATTTTCTTTTATTTGAGCTCATATCTGATCCAAAATAGCTGTTAAAGTTATTATACTGATAAATGTCAATTTCTTTACCCACAAGATACTGAGAGAAAATAAAAAAAACATGTATTTTACTCACATTTATATATTCCAGCTTGATAGGGGGCAATCACTTTAACTGAAAGAATGAATTTTATACCATCAATTGTAAGCCTTTAGGGTGAGACTTCAAATAAACTGAAGGCAACACTTTTAGAGTTGCAGTCATAACTCCATACTGTGGGCCAGGATGTCCCTCATATTCTTGCCTGAAAAATAATGAAGAAAATATAGGTCAGGGTTTTCTAAAGATATTCACCATATTATTGAGGCAGTCTAATGGCTCACCACTCTTTAGTACAATAAGTTGCCTGTTTTCTCAGTAAGCAGATATCCCAAAATTTTTATTTTTAAGTTTCCAGGTGTTTGTTTTGTGCTGGCTTAGTGAGCAGACTCAGCTCCTCCAGGAACCTGACAAGAGCCAAGAATGGTGCAAAGGAAGAAGGGGAAGCCTGTGCCTGAGTGGAGGAGAGGGCAGTTGTCAGGCTCTAGCAAAGGAGTGAGCTGTGAGAACAGACAAAACACATTGCTAAATTCACCCTAACAGAGAATTACCCATCAGCATACATTCACCTCCATGTTTATATTGTAAAAATTACACTGCAAGATCTATGAGGGGAAAGATCAATCATGATACACATTCTACATGCTCACATAATCCACTTGTAGGTCAGCAGAAAAAGAAAAAGACACTAAAGATTTACTTTATGTTAGCAAGCGCAGTTCCATGAAAAATAATGTGATAGAAAATAAAGAAATAGAGGAGTGATCAAGTTCTTTTGGAAGTGGTCAGCAAAACTACATTAACAGGAACTGCTGTATTAGAATTAATGAAAATTGAGCACACAGAAATCCTGGAAGCTCTGGAGTTCCTAGAGAGGGTAGAACTGTGACTTTATTCAGTCAAGCTCAAGTCATTTAATCTTGGTTATGAGTTCATCACCATAGAATATACATGTCTGGAAAATTAAATGAAGGAGATATATTGTCTGTGGAAGGACTTGCAAAGACCTTAGCAGAGCTAACCTACTGAAAGCTGTAAGTATTTGGAAAGGCTCATCATTTTCAGTTATATGATAGGCATGTAAGAAAAGGAATTATTCTATTGAAATGCCATCTAGGCTATGGAACAGGCCTGTTGCTTCTCTTATATATTTCAATTATGAATGTGTGTCAAAGCCACAGTTACAAAAAAAAATCCGTTGCTGTAGGACCTGTACAAACACATCATGGATTTGAAGAATGTGAAGCGCTGATAAACAAGATGTTATAAATTTGGGACAAAGGAAACACTTTCTCCATTTTACAGACAGAGAAACAAAGTAGGCAGTTGGAATGATTTGTTCATGGTCTCAAAAGATATCTGTGTCAAGGCTAGAATTTTTTATCACAAAACCATGAGAATCATTGAAATTAATCTTACAGTTTATGACAAACAAGTTATATAGATAATTCCTTCTCTAATGGTACATTCTTTCATGTTGCAGTTCCACCCTGAATAAGAATAAATGAAGTATTCCTAATGAGCTCAACAGGATTTACATCAGTCTCCTGAAAAGTCCACCAGGAAAAAGACACTCTTAATTTCACAGATTGCTAGAAAACAGTTTCATTGACATCTATTGAAATTGCAATCTAAATAATTGATAAGGGCACAAGTAGTTTTAAGACTGCTTGTTAAAAGAAAACTGTTCATTGGCATTTACAGAAGAGAACTGAGTTTTATGAAATTCATTAACAGGTGTGATGCTTCTAAAATAAGTGACACATTTTATAATATATCCCTTAAAAAATTAATTTAGTTTGCAGTGCATAAAAATCAAAATTAGTATATAACATTATAGTGTATTCCCCTGGCTCTTGGTGTGCTGCTATAACTGACACCCTCAAATTCCTACTATAAATGCCAATTAAAACTGTCTTGGAGAAACAGTCGCATAACACTTCAAGTTTTACAGCTCAGAAGACAAAAGATTATTAATTCTCTGTCTGAAGAAAAGGATCAGCTTTAGCTACCCACATAACAAGGCACTTTTTATCTCCTGAGATCTGAGAAAGTTCTCAGTCAAGACTTTTAGACACACAAGTCACCTCTGTCACATAATGAAACATAGAATGCCATTTGCTATGGCAAGGACATGCAATCAAAAAATCTTTAAAAAAGACATATTTTAAAAACATAATTGTCTAGAATTTGGAAGTGAAGGTACCCTCCAACATGGATCCCTTCTTTTTCTTATCCACATTTGAAAATTTAGGCAACAATGCAGCACAGTATTATCTCTGTGTTACCAAAAACATACATGGAAACCAAAAGAAGTCTTGGAAAATAACGAAAGGCACTGTCACAGTCACAGGAAAAGGGAAGAGGGAGGAAATTATTACTTATGACTAACAGTGAAATCTCATTGAAATAATAGGTATCAAACTGGATCACAAATGTTCTCAGAATGTTGTTGTTGTTCAAAATCAGTGGCAGAAGACAAGAATCAGACTTTCACAGGTTTATAGTCTACTATTAGAAACTAAACCAAGTCATATTGTTTTTCTTCCCTAAGAGTGCTGATAAAGTCTCTGTTAGGATTGCAAGCTGCCCTAGGCTCCATCAGTCCCATTATTTAATTCTAAATGAAGTATGTCTTATCAATTAATTCTATGCCATGACCCTGGTCAAGGTTAGATGAGGGTCTAGCTATAAAAGTGCAGGAGGTAACAAAAAGCATTATTTTTCTGTGACAGAGTAAGAAAGCAGTGCTGTGCACAGAGGTAAAAATTCTTCCTTGCAAATACATTTCCCCAAATATGTTCCATTTACTACTAAGAGAACATTTTCGTTCTCCAATAACATTATAAAATGCTAGAACATCATAGTAGGCTTTTTCTTTCCTGTAGTTTTTGAAGATGAGATAAAAGCAAGGATTTTATTTTTTTTTAGTAAATCCTGTTTATGGAAAATCTATTTAAATTAATGCCACTCTTTTTTCAAATGTCTTTTAGTGTCAAAGAAGAAAGTGAGTCACATGGCAAAATTATCCTGCATGCTATTATCAGTGGAGATGAGTCAGCCCTCCTACTGTTTGTTGATGTATCTGTCTAGTGAAGAGGGGGGAAAAAAGGAGAAAAAAAATCCCTTCTCTGTGGAATTTATCAGATCACAATAGTTTGTAAAGCCAAGAACTAGATAAAAATGACTTCTTGGGAAGAGTGTCAAAGTGCTGCAATCCCACTATCTGCTTTCCCATATTGCAATGAAAGCCTAAGGAAATCTTCTCTATTCACATTTTGTTTCCTGATTATTCAGCCATTGGGTGAAAAATGTTTATTTTCAGGTAGCACATAGTGGATGCATACCCAAAAGTACACTGAGGTAGCACACCACCAGGAGCTATAATACAACCAGCAAACTGCTAAACCATTGTAACTTTTAACAACACTGTCACTTTCTGCCCAAGAGGGAAACTACAACACCTTCTATTGCAGAGACCCTGGGGCTAAATTGCCACTTGAAAGATGTGGGATTATGATCAAATTTGTCAGAGAAATTTCACCAGGAGTACCTACTTTGTGTTAAACTATCTAGTGCAACCTTGTTGAGTATGCAGCCAGACAGAAAACACAATAAAAGTTGTTTTGTTCAAGAGATGTCCAGCATTAATAGGATCAGGGTTACTAGTTTTAAGTTTTTTTAATTTGAGATTATGTTATCCTGTCCTTAGTAACAATGAGGTAGGCTTGATAGGTGGCTCTCTTCACACCTAGTATAAGCTTCAATTTCTTGGTTTAAAATTAACCAACAATTGAATTTATTCCATGCTCCTACATCACATAGCTCTGTCAACAAGAGAAATGAAGAGAAATGAGAGATGGGCCAGGCTAAGAAAAATTTCTCAAATTAATATTTTGATAAAGAACTTACTCTGTTTGAACAACTACATAGTTTAGAATCTTTATCTTAGCTCTCCTAACCATGTTTTTCTATCATGAAGAAGTGGAAAGTGGTATCAGGATCTGAGACCTGTGAACCAACCAGTCCTGTGAGTAAAGCAAAACTTTCTACAATCTGATATTTGAACATCAAGTAGTTCATTAAATGAACTACTGGAAAAAAAATGTTTTGAAGGGAAACAAACATTTAAAAGCACTTGCAGTCATGCTAACTGGTTCCCTGGACTTTCAAAATATCAACTATCCAGGCCAAAACCCCTTTACTTTTATTGGGCCTGTGACTGACACAGGACTATGATCATCCTTTTAGAGAGATTAGATTAAACTGTAATCCTTTGTCTTTTGTTGTCCTTCCTTCTTCAATCCTTATTTCTCAAACTATCCAGATTTTGCCTTCAGACTCACTCTTTGGTTGCCTGTTTTATGAAGAGGGTTTGGAAAATCTATTTAATCCTGTTTCAGTGCTAGTTCCCCACCCGTGCCCCTCTAATACTTGTCTTTTTGTGGATACTATGGAATCACAGTTTTCCAATGGAATTTCAGGCACCAGAATGGTATTTAACAGGGAAATGTCTGTCATGGAAGTAAGCAGCTGGACAGCTGTGGATTGTTACAGCCACACAGCAAAACACAGCATCATACAGGGGCAACCATTCCAAGTGAGGAAAACCCACAAGAGGCATTCAGAGTTTTACTTATTCGGGGTCAATAAAAGTTCATTAAATGGGAATGCCAGGAAGGACATCCTGGAGAAGGAGCTTCCTCTTTGTGTGACACTGCTGTAAAAAAGTCTCCATGAACCAACCAGCTTGGCTTTCTAGGGAAGTTTATTTAGGGAAAATAACTAACTATAACCACACACCACTGTACAGGGCAGCCTCAGAGTTCAGAAATCCTACAAAGCCTTTACTTGTGGACACATCATAACACAGCATCAAAAACTGAAATAAGAATTGCCTCTATAATAGCTGAATGTATATGAATACTTCTTCTGTAAATTAATTTGTTGCAGAAGATCCCTCCAAGCAATCAGAAATTGTCAGAAAGGGAGACCCAGGACTGGCAGAGCCAGAGGACTTGAAGGGTGGAACAGAACCAGAATGCCACTGTCAAGACCCGGTAGTCTTGCAGCAGTTTTATCAGCCTCTCATTTACTCAAAGGGAAAAAAAAATTAAAAAAAAAAAAATATATATATATAAAAATTTAAATTAAAATATACAATAAAAATATAAAATAAAAATAAAATATAATAATATAATAATTTATATGTTTATATTTAATCTAAAATATAAAATCATTTTAATTCAAATTGAAATTATAAAATAATGGAAAAAATTAAATTACTCATTAATGAAAAGCAAGCATTCAATCAAAAAGCGCTTTTGATGTGTAATATCATATCATGATGAAACATTAAAAAAAAATTGTTCTATCTCTGGTCTTCAAATAGACAAAAGTGGTGAGGAAGCAGTACAGTAACTTCTGTGCTAAATAGAAGACAGCAATTAAATGACAAATCTGCAAGTATAATATTCTTAAGTATTTGGTACAATTCTTATTGAACCAGAAAAAGAAGTAAATCTCTTTCCCTTCTCTTATTTATAAAGCATTTACTTATTTTTGATTATATTAAAGACATACTATTCCTCTTAAAATCATGCAGTATTGATAGTAGCATGAAAATATTTTACTAACATAATTAGATGAACTCAACTGTTCTGAAAGAAGAATAAAGGTCATGGTAATATTCCATCTAGATGCTACTTATATAATCAAAATTCAGATACTTCTTTTTTTCCTTAAAAGCATCCATACCCTTGTCAGGCATACACAGAGTAACAAGTGTTGTTATACACAATATTTAGACATGGATGGACAATTTTTTTGATCTATCTGCCTGAATTATTCACAGAAGTTTTATATATGTGTGTGTGTGTGTGTGTGTGTGTAATTGAGATGACACCAAAGTCTTAATTCTTTCATGGAAATGGATATATAAATGAAATTTTTTAAAAGTGCAATAATAAACAATGTTTGATTCTATTAAAACACACAAAATATCTGTCTAAGGACTAAGATGTCGATTTACCAGAAGCTGAAAACCAACATTGCTTCTTGGTCTTTTAAACATACAGCATTACACAAGGGATGAATTAACTCTGTGTAAATACCTCTGTGTGTATATGTATATAATTAATATTTAATACCATGGAAGATGAACTCTAGTGACTCTGGTTGCAGCAGTTTGAGAAAGCCCTGCCTGTGACTGTTCCAAAGCTTTCCTGGAGGATGCTGCCCTAATTGCAGAGTCACTAGAAGAAAAAAAAAAAGGGTCTGAGCTGCAGCAGCTCCAGCTGCTCCAAAGTCAGATGCCTTTGTTCAGCCCCACCTTGGCCAAGGCTCCATGCACAATGCCAGAGGGGAAGGTCCTGAGGGCACAGACATCCTCCTTCTCCAGCCCTTGCAGAAACACAATTTGCAGCAGGTTTGTGAGCACTGACAGCTGAGCTGAAAGACAGAAACAAAACTCTTTAGAGGTCTTTTACCACAGCCCTTAAAGCAAGCTTCAAAATATCTCTTTCTTTAAGGGTTAACTCCAGCTATACACATAACAAGACATGTAATAGTATTTTGAGTTAATTTTAACAAATAAAACTCTCACTTCTTTCACAGGCTGGACCCAGGGAGGGTCTCTACACTGTACTCTGAGCTTTCTGCACAGTTGATTATTTATTTATGCACAGCTCAGACAGGTAGCTTGTGTACATACAGCAGAAATTGCCATCGGTTAAAAACACACAATTATATCCAAATATAAGCCTAAAGTGAGCAGCTGAATATGGACATTAAATGAGCATTGCTCTGGATTTAGTTTCAAAATTTGGTCAGGTAAAGCATATGATCCAATTTAAAACCAACGTTAGAAATTCATAAAAATACACATAAAGGCTGTAAGCTGGCTAAATTTAAAGTAGAGGAGGAGCAAATGAAATATAGATTAGTACAGGATAATAAGAAAATTAGGAAAGTGAGACAGATACACCACCAATGTTTGAGACTTTATGTTGCTCTTTTGTTTGCTTGCGTGGGTTTTCTAACTCTTGTCAGTCTGCTTGCAATGGCAGCAACCAGATTGTTACATGCTGTTTGCAAATGCTGAAGTGTATTTCATTGCTGAGACACTGCTCAGACACATTTGTGATATCCTGCCCACAAATCAAAGGGAACCCTTCTCTCCAAACACTTCCCTCTAACTTTCATTCACTCATCACACTCAGGAGTTGCACTAGCAGGAGGAAAATGTGTTTATGACCTGCTTCATTTTAGAAAAATGTGTATGGGCAATGCATAACATTAGGTCTTTGACAAAACAAAATTAATATTCTCTCACTTTATTTCATGTTATTAAAACCATAATAAAATGGTAAAACAATTTCTCTCATTCCAGCTGAAGACAAATGTGAAAAAAATAATATTTTCCTATATAAGCTTGAGTTTTTTCTTTCTTGAAGATTTTTAATAAGTTTTTCTTTGTTTGTTTTTTCTTTCCACATATAGCATCAATATGTTATTTTTAGAAATCTGCTATTTTCTGTTTACAGAATTTCATCTCACTGCTAGAAGGAGTAGGTTAATTTGGAAGATATATTTTAACACAGGAAAAAAAAATCTGAAAAATCTAAATATTTCAACCTTAAGATGCAGAATATAGAACTTTCACATATAGCACTTATATAGGGATTACTGCATCTCAGCTGGGTGCAGCTGTTAGGAAATGCATTTCTACAAAGCTATTTTATACTAACAAGGCTCTGTCATGGGTTTGCAGCGCTACTAAAGTTGCCTCAAGCAAGCAATTAGAATTGCAATTAGAATTTCCTTATTTTTTCTTTTTTTCCTTAATGTCTTTCATTTTTTTCTTCTTCTACTGCTATTTTTTTTTTAATTTGTGCTTTACCTGCTGTCATATTGTACTACATTTTTTGGCTCTTTTTCCATTAATAATGTTATTTGAAATCCAAAACAAGTACTCTCTTTTAAAAGCTGGTAGTGGAGAGAATCAGCAAAACTGACTGTTAACCACAAGAATATTGTGATGAATCAGCATCTTCTGACTCAATTAAATACATGAAAATACTCTTTTGCCCTGTTCAAAAGAAGAAGTAAAATGGGGAATTGTGGGCAGCAGCTGCTACGTGTCTTTCATGTCTTTGTGGTAAATTTCAGAGTTTTCAAGGTGGAAAGGCCTACTATCAACAAGGGATGGCAGGGGAATGAGCTAGTGTGAGCACAAGGAATTTGTAAACCACTCATGTGTTCATTATTTGTGTATTTTTTGGTGACCACCTAAACTTCCAAGTCATTTAAATGGATCAAGGCAAAACAAGGAAGAGTTCTGCATGGGAAAGAGTAAAAGATCTAGATCATCTAAAATTACAAAATGTACACAAGACCCAAAGGAGAGCAGCAGGTCTGATGATAATCAGCATCATCAACCAGTCCAGTGATCTCCAGACAAGTCCTAAGGGATGAGGGAGGTCTACAGCCAAGACAAGGCAAAGTAAGATCAGGATCAGCAATCAGGCATAACCCAGGCAAGGACTAAGCCTGAGCTTAAATGCAGCTCCTGATCCAGATCCAAGGGCAGATGCTGCATGGGTGAAGATCCCAGGTGAGACTTCTCACAGACCTTTCTCACACAGCTCATTTCATGACAGCCTGACCCAAGCACATGAGAACATTTTAAAGAAGTATCTTGTCAGCTAAACTGTGAGGAGTGGAGCCTGCTGGTGCTCACAGGGCCATGGCATAAATCCTGGAATTCCTGCTGCTGGAGATCACGCTCCATGATCAACAAGTCTCACTAGCTGAGAACCACTTGGTTTCTAAGGTGCTATTTGGAGCTACAAGTGACTCCCCAGGGATTGCCATGACACCAGATGATGCCCTTTGAAGTGCTGCAGGGACTTCACCAGCATTAGACCTGCCAGGGTTAGAGGCAAAGTTTGGTGAAGTATCCTGTGGCCACATGTCTGAAGACATTATTCTGCTGCACAGGGAATCACAGGGAATTATAGCATTTCTGAAGGTAAGATTAAAATTTTAAATGTGTATCTCTAAATTCTCCCTGTAGGAATGATAAGAAAAGTTCACCTCTTGGTAATGGTATGCATCTAGAAAGAGACCCTTGCAAAGTGATGGTGCAACTATGAATCAACAGAGAGGAGAAAGGGCAAATTATGGGTAGGTAGAGATGGGAATGTAATAATTGATGTTACATGTTCACATCTGAGAAATTGCTCTCTAAACTCAATTTCCACCTGTAGTCTTGTTTTAAGAAATAAATTACAGGAGTATAAAGATTCTGGCTAGTGATAGGTATAACTGAACATGCTTATTGCCTGGTGAGAAGAGCAAAATCAACATCTGCAGTCTTAGCTGGAAACACCTGAACATATCCAGAGTTTCAGTTTTCCATTAGGAACAACAGAGGAGGCTTTGGCACATGGCCCTCAGCACTGTTACCATTGACATATGTTTCTATTATAATGAACATAAAACTTATTTAGAGGGAAAATTACATTTATTAAAATTGAACGGGCAGCTGAATTTTTCCTTGCACACGGCTTTTGGGATAAGTTTTGGCTATTTAAATGCTACCAGTGAAATATCCACATATGTTACATAGATTGAGAGGTCTCTCCTAAGTCTGCCTGTGTCAGCAGTTATCCTATTCCCTCCCTTACTGACGACCAGAATTGGAAAAGCAAACATATAAGCCTGGGAACAGCATGGATCTTTTGAAGCTATGTTACTTTTGGCTCACAGCAGGAAACATAATAGAGATATTTTATGTGGCACTGTGCAGCATCACCAAGGCTAAGGAAGGGATTCTGCAGGAGGGAAATACTGGGGATTGTTTCTGAGGATCACTCTCCAGACACTAGTGAAGCTCTCCAAAATCATTCCTTTTATCTTTCTGCTCATCTTCTTTGTGCTCCTTATCCAAATAAATAAAACACGTCAGTGCTTGCTACCAGATCAGTTTCATAGACATCAGTACTCATATCTAGTATTTAAGTGGAGCACAATTTTTTCTGAATTGGATCAGAAAACTCTCTCCAGGGCAGAGGAGCTGATTTTGTGTATGCTCAACAACTCCTCTCTCCTCCCCACTTTTGTCAGTAGGGGTCAAAATTCAAACACCCAGGCTACTGTCTTTGTTACGAACACTTCCATCCCTAGAAGTGTTCAAAACCAGGTTTGATGGAGCCCTGGGCAACCCAGCCTAGTCAAAACCCTTCCTGTCCATGGCAAGGGGGTTGGAAGTAGATGATCTTTAAGATCTCTTCCAACTCAAGCCGTTCTGGGATTCTGTGACTATAAAACAAAATGCAAAAATAAAGAGATTGCCTATTTCATGTACGAGATTTAAAAACTGAGTCAACAATTTTCATTAAATTGGAAGAGCTAATTTGACTTTTCTGCACTGATCTACTTAGCTTGTAGCACATGCACTGTATGAACAGAGAACTTCAGAGTGGCTACGTATAAAGACATCTTTGGACAGCCAAGACTTGAGAGGCTTTACTAGTTGTGCACACACTGGAATCAAATCACAAGAATGTGAAATGGAATCCATATCCTCATCAGACAGAGGTCTTAATTTGGTGCAATATATTTGATCTATACAAACACGTGATTTGCATCTGGAAAAAAAAGATCTACAACTTTCTCTCATGAAAAATTCATCTGCATTTTTTACCACAGCTGAACACAGTTTTCCAGCAGTGTTAGAAACATTAACAACAGCAAAGTCCTTATTGAACTTCTGGAAGATTCCAGAATATCTTTCATGGGGTCATAACTCTGCTTGGGGAACAGAGTTTTTGTGCTACAGCATGTGTGTGAATAGCAAAATGGGATTTCCAACTACAGAATACAGTATTTTTAGTTTAAGCTTTATCTGATCTCCTGTTTTCAGTGGATTTTGGTTCCAGTTCTCTTTCATCCTGTAGTAAAAACAGTTAATTAAAAGAACTCTGAACACAAATAGGTTCAAAGTATTCCATCAGAAGTCAATGACTACAGCTTCTGCCTGATCCTTAATCATCTGCATTTCCTGCTGAATGAAATAGGACACAGAGTGAATTCCAAAATAGCCAAAGACTAATTTTTTGCAGTTCTGGAAATTAGTGTTTTCAATTATGGAGCAAAGACATAGCAATTTACATATTTCTGATTTTTTTATTTTGATATGCATGTCTCAAATGATTTTTCATCTGGATAAGTTATTCACAAATGAAAAATGAGTGCCACTCAGTCTCACTCAGTTCTTTGAAAGAGAGTTTAGTCATGCATATTAGCATCTATGTATTCCTTGTCATCCATAGGCATTAAAGACAAATCCACTTCTACTTAGAACTCAAGGCTGGAACCCCCTGCCCTTGCAGTCCCTGCAGTTTCCAGTCAGTGACCATCAGGAGGAGTTCACCTTCCCTCCACACCTCACTTTTGGCATACACACACCCTGGTCACTCACTGCTCAGCTCAGAGAGCTGGTGTGACACTTGCCATCCTTTTCAGACACCCATACAAAGAGTCTAGCTTTCCATATCTACAATAAACTACATAAAGGTGTAGACTATATTTATGAGTAACTTTTCCTGAAAATTGATGTTTAGAAGAGCCATTTAAGATCTTTGTTTATTCTAGAAATTAGAAAAATGCCTTATTTCAGATTGAGCTCCTAGAAAATACCAAGTTGATTGACCCAGTGGGCAAAGAAAGAAAGGAGGAATGTTAGGATAAAGAATTTTAAAAATTGTCATTTTTCTTCAGTAAAACACCTAATCCATAAAAAGTAAAACCCACTATTCTCATAGCATTTTTACCCAAAAGGTCAACTGCAAGCAGGATGCTAACTGAGTAATCAGCACGCCCTGGCATTTAAAAGAAGTAGCAGGAAAAGGCCTCATTGTAATACTCTTCATAATGAAATCATGGAAAGGCATTAGTCCAAAAATGATTACAAATAAGCTTTGCTGAACCGTAATAGGTGCAGGTTTTACCGTGAGGAGAGATTAAAGCCGCGTGCAATCACCGCCTGGAGGCTGCACGTCATTTCACATCAATTGGCATGATGAATCTTTTACATAATGTGAATCACAGTCTAATTGTGAGTTTGATTGCATCTACTGTTCTGATCACACAACCCCAGCACACAGAGGCGAGCAGGGAGCTGAGCTATTGTACGGAGTTAAAGGAAGAAAGAAAAGCTGTGTAGCATGAAATGGAAGTGACATCTCACAGGATATATATTACCAAAAGTTGCTGAGCAATTTAGCAACTACACGTAATATATATCTTGACAATATCAAAAAAGGCAATTAGAGGAGCATGTCTTCCACCAATAGAAATACATCATTTCTGAAATCAGCAGGCTGCTGCTAGGAAACTCAGACTGGAAGCCTTTTTGCCAGAGAAGATGCATTTAAGACAATAAACTCTCCATTAACTGCAATGCAGGCAGAATGTAACTAACCCAGGATTCTTACAAGAGCTGGCAGAAAAACTGGTATTATATGCTTCAAAGATATTTCTAAATATCAGGTTCAGTCATGGATTTGTTGTAAATCATCTTGCAAAATAAAGCAAAAATCGATCCTCTATGGAAATTATATTGCTTCTATTACCATAGGAGCTGAGGCATACAAAATCCGTAAAGTATTTATTTCCCAATACCATTACAACTATTGTCTTCACTTTATAAAAGTGAAATGGAATATCAATTAATTAAGGAACTTGTCCTAGGCACTACAGAAAATCTACAGAACAGCCAGTGGTGTTATCCAGATGGTCAGGTAGCAATTCTGTATGTTAGTTACTGGCCAGGTGCTGAACTGTAGCCCTTGCCTGATTGTCAGGGAGCCATCAGGATGCAGGGCACAAGGCATTGTGACATTCACTGCACAACTATCATATTTCTCAGTCTTGCAGGAAGAAAAGAGAATCACAGAGTCATAGAAACATTTAGGTTGCAAAAGACCTTAATATTGTCAGTCTATCCTAAATTTGTCTGCAACCCTCTCATCTTTTAAATAAATTATATGTTTAGGGCCACAGTACTTTTTTTTTCTTTTTTTTTTTATCTCATGCAGTTTTTCTACAAGGCAACCCACTTTTTCCCTGAAATTCATTATAGCTAAAGACCAGGGAATCATTTCAAACATGGATTGTGTGTAAGTGGTTGGCATGGGGCTTATGCTCCTTCAGTTTAATTTTAGATGATTGTGTAAAGCAGTTGAAATGTTTCTAAAACAGTAGAAATCAATAGAAATAAATATGAGTCAAGGGTTGGCATATCAGTTGACATAAACCATAGCTCCAGTGGTGGAAATGTGACATTTAACCTCTGCTAGACAACTGTTCCAAGGATCCTAGAAATAAAGTACCACTCAGTTCAGAAGTTTGCTGTGCCAGCAATTTTTTCTCTTACAAAGTTGATAACTTAGCTCTAGGATAGGATAGCTCTAGGACAAGCTCTAAATGTTTACGGGGCCAATAAAGGTATTTGTGTTAAATTTGCATCTTTTAAAAAAATGAAACTCTGATCTCGGATCTCTCTGCCAGATGCCTGCTGGGGATATCTCTGGCCTATATTTCCAAGTTTCTGATGTGCTGACAGTCAGTCACCACCTACTTTAACATTTTTTGACCCTCTACAGGGTATAATGTAGTATAATTAAATTGTGCAAATTTGAGTATGGAACTATCATTGCTCCTTGGGGATTTGGAGTCTACTTGTTAACATGAAATTAAAACTAGCACATCTCAGTTGACACTACAGTGCACAGTGATGCTTACTTGGGAACTATTTCATAAGAAAACAGAACTATATTTCACCATTTAGAATCCAAATATTTAGTACATGTGACATACAAAAACTGGCAAAAAAGACATTTCTGGATTTTCTGGACCCTTTTTTTCTGAGACACCTCAAAAGAAGTAAAAAAAAAAGTCCATTACAGTGATGTCCTTTTTGATAGTTAGGGTGCTATGAGATTGACTTAAAACCCAGGAAAATGAATGTAACAAAAAAATCACAGGATAGGGCAGATGAAAGAGGCAGAATTTCCTCATGCCTCAGACAGAGGGAAGAAAAAAATCTGGAACTGGGTAATTAGACTGCCATATTAATTTCCCCTCATTTGATATCACAAATATCAACCAGCAACTTGAGTACTGAAGTTTAGAGATACAAGGAATGTGTTTAAGGTAGAAGATATTATTGCTACTGTGGATTTCACCAGGACAACAGCACCTTTTCTCAATAATTTCATTTCTGCTATCTTGCAAGGAGTTGGAATTCTGAAGAGAACTGAAAGCAGCTGCCTTTAGTGGTCACAGAACACGGAACAGGCTAAAAAGTAGCATAAAAATACAGGTCTGCCAAAACTTCTGGACTTTAAGAAAGCTCAAATTTCTCTGAAACAATCTCCATTTTCCTCATGTTAAAAAACTACTACAAAACCCTCAGGAAATCATAGAGGGCTACTCTTATCATGCAGAAATATAATTTCTGTAAAAGGTATTAGTTGTAAATGCCATCTGACTTGTCAGGTATTGAAGGAAGATTCATAGCTCCAGCTGTAAACAAAGGGCACTCATCAATTAATTTTCAAACACAAAAATAGAATGTGATACCAAGGCAAGTCAGTGGCTCATGCCAGATGCCCAGGCAACAAATCATAGAACTGGACCCATCTTGAACCATTCTTGCTGGCATAAAAGCCATGGAGTTTCTGAGAGGTAGCCAGTCAACCCAGACAGGCTCATTACTGCAAGCCGCATTAAATTAAACAGTGACATAAAGAGTCACACAACATCTCAAACTCTAACACGTTGATTAGCTTATTACTTAAGCAAAATGCTGCAGAGAGCTGTGTGTGCCAGTGTGCATGCATTTAAAGTACTACACACGCACAGGTCACTCACATACCACATTAAAGTCAATAAATTAAACATGAATCGTTGGGCACGTTAAATGAATTGCAACCCATAATCATCTAAGTAGCAACAAGGCATTCATTTAACCTGACCTAGATGGATTATATAAGGAGTTATTAAATATAACAGGAATACAAATTGCAAGTTAGAATCCTCGGAACCCTTTTCTGGTTGAAAGGGTTTTTATAAGAAGTCAGTAACTGAAACTATGCATATGTCTGATATTTTTGGACCTACTTCACTAGACACTGGTTTATTGGGGTAGTTTATATGCAAATCAGATAACATGAGACTGTAAATTACACAGCCATGTGGTGGTCCACACTGAAATTTTGTGCCTTGTCTGGGATAACCGTATGGTAGAATACAGTCAGTTGTGTCAGGTATCTCCAGAATTGCAAAGCAGGCATATTTGGCTTAACTGAGTGAAGAGGAAAAGGTTTATTTGAACTTATTCTGGAATGCACAACAGTTACTTAGATTTGTTTTATCTTCCTATTCAGAATGATTTCATGGTTCAGAGAGAAAAGCTTTAGTTCCTTCAGTCGAAAGATTTAGGGTGGAATTCATCTGATTAAATGCAGAGGCCTGCTCTTTATCTGAGTCACCCCAGCCTCCAGAAATAATGAGTAAAAATCTAGTCACTATTGACTACAAAGCCTTAGACAAAATTTCTCTAACTCTAAGATAGACATTTTAAATGCATCCAATGGGCTGAATCCTAAAAAGGTCTGTTTCTCTACAATGAATATAAAGGGAGGTTCAGAAATAGCTGTTACATATGTTTAAGGAGATGAGGTGACTCCTATTCCTAGAATCTGCTCTTGGTTTTCCTGCTAACCTGCTATATGGCTCTGGAAGCCAAAATGCTATTAACAAACAAACAAACANACAAAAAAAAAAAAGAAACCAAGCCCAAGAATGTTATTTCAGATGTCATTACTCTATTGATAACATCTATTAGCAATATCTTTCAGGCATCTATATTTGCTTACTTTCATCTTTTGTACTTGTGCTCTGACACCCATTCTATGTGTTCTGCATGTATATTTGTATTTACAAATACTATATATATATTTTTTTATATACATATATATTTATATTTTTATATTTGTATGGTCTTTAAACAGTAATGTCATACAGGATGTAACAGGACAGAACTTCAGTATCAAATGTGCCCCTTTGTATAATACCATACAGGTAGTTAATAATTAATTTTTATACTGTTGGCATCATCTGAGGTCAGAAAATTTTCCTTACCAGCTAATGTTAACAGGCCATGGACTTTAAAAACAAAAACCACCAAAGTGTTATTCACAGTGTTATAAAAGAAAAATTGAATGTCTCACTGTATATCCCCAGATGTACTTGGGAGGTGACAATGAATATAAATTTCATGGGAAAGTTACCTGAGGATAAAAGCAAAAGGAATAATAAAGAATCCCTGCCTAAATCTAAACTTAAAAAAGCACATTATGAAGTGAATTGCTGAATTTATTTAAAGAAACAACCAACCAACCGACCAACCAACCAAAAAAAAATCTGCTTCTAATATTGTATCTTAAGATGTGGTTTTCTTAATTCATTTGTAAAAATGTGAAGAAAATATGATTATTAAGTTTAGAAAAGTTACCTGAAATTGGGTGTTAGAAATACAAAATACAAATTAATTGACTGAGGATCACTGAAGGACCATGTTTGTAAATTGGTTATTTTTAATTTCTGTGACACTTTACAAGAAGGCTTCTACTTATGTAAGTCCAATGAAAGGCCAAATTATTCTCCAAAGAAAAATACTTGAAGAAAAGAGAAAGGAATTGTGTTACAGAGGAAAAAATGAAAGGGATATTTAGTCAATTTTCCAAACTGCTTGCAGTTTTGCATCAGTAAAACAGTTTATACTGTTAATGACTTAGACCTCAAATATAAACATATTTGTAGAATCTTATATTCTGGGCATGGACACCTTTCACTAGACCAGATCGCTCAAACCCCATCTAATCTGGACCTGAATAATTTCAGGATGGGATATCCACAACTTCTCTGGGTCACCTGTTCCAGAGCCTCACCACCCTCACAGTAAAGAATTTATTTCTAATACCTAATCTAAACCTGCCCTCTGCCAGTTTTAAACCATTCCTCCTTGCCTTGTCCTTACAGAACCTGGTCAATGTCTCCACCTACCTCATAAGCCCCTTTAATAACAGAAAGGCTACAATGAGGTTTCCATGGAGCCTCTTCATACGTATTACTAGACAAGATGATTAAAAAAAGCGAATCAGGAAAGTGTTCAGAAAGGTGACAGAATATATATTGTGACAGCAACCTAATGCTGCACATTTACGGCAAGTATAACTTTGACTATCTGAATGCACTGTAAATTATTATTTAACAGAAGTCAGCCCTGTAATCAACTATGTGCCACTGCATGACCTCATCCAAGTTCAATGTCCATGCAAGCAAATTAAGCAATATTACACAATGAAAAATGAAATAAAGTTTATTATAATGTCATTATAGTATGTCGTTCTTTCACCAAGTGTCCAGGATTTTACCAGGTGAATTAATTCTATATCCCTAGCACTAGTGCACAAGGAATAAATACTTTTTGCATTAAGGTTGCAGAGCACAGCTCGTCAAACAGCGTGGTTACCAAATAATATTCTATTTAAGTTAATGTTAAATTTTTTATTACCCAAATTACTGCAGGTCTCCCAGACAGCCTATACTGTAGTTGCCCTTCATACCAGGATATTATTCTGAGCTAAAATCTATGTTGCTGTGAAATTAGACTGGACTTATCCAAGCCATATGGTTTAAAGCTATCTTGAGTGTCTTTTTATTACAATATAGTCATCCTGAGTGGTACAGCTCACAGATTTAGACATTTAAATTTAGATGTTTACAAGCGAGCTAAGATCTTATTACAATCAAGAGAGATCTAATGAAATAAATTTACTGAAACCTACAGATCTATTCAGTCAACTCTAAAATAGACAGTTACTTTTGAGTAGTTATTTTAGGCTATCTATAGAATTTTTCTCAGCATAATATGAGCATAGTGCTGCTTTGCAATGCAGTCTCAGAATCCTTAGTTGGGTGATCCCTAAGGTAACTCTAGTAATATCACTCTGTTGTCTAGGCTTTGGAATTTCTGTTATCTAGGTTATCTTGTTATCTAGAAATTTCTTTGAAATTTCAGTCTTTATGGATTGAAATGCTGCTGTCTTAATTCCCTTTTTTTTTTTGATTATCATACTGAGAACAAATAGAAAATAGTTATTCATTTCCATCTCAATTTGAAACCTCAGACTTGAAGCTCGGTTTATACACAGGATATCCAGAAAAAGTCAAACAATGAGTGGAGAAATACGACACTGTTTCCTGGATAAAGGCAACTATCCACTAGAGGAGAAATAGTCTCCTATGATGTTTGGTGCATAAACCAAAGCCTGACATTTCATAGTGCTCTAATAATGCTTTACCATCCTCTGGATCCATTAGACATTCCAAAAAGTAGTGTCTTCTCTTGTGAGAAACTTCCATCTCTTTCTACCTTCTCTGATCCCCTCCAGCTGTCACCAAATTAACAACAGACCTTGGCTGAATGCTGTGAACAAATCTGTGCTCACTGGGAGGCTTTGCAGACCTCTAAAAAACTGTACAGCATCATCTACTGCACCATACAAACTCTTAGTTGGCCAGACTCCAGAGAGAAAAAAAAATTAAAATTACCAAGTAACTTTGAAATAGTTTCTATAACGTGGCTTATGGGTGGCATGTGAATCTTTTATCTACTTGATCTACCTGCTCATTTTTAATAACTGACAGGATCGAGTGCAAGTTTCTATGAAGCCAGTGGCACAGAACTTTGTATCTGTTGAGAGGTGAATTAGCTTCTAAATTTTATCTGCCAAGAAATTTGAGAATGACTATTTGGTAGTCTGGAAGACTGTCATAAAATTTGAGTCTGGAGGAAAAAAAACCTACTAACCTACAATAAGTTTCAAGGTTTATCCCAAACAGAGTATAACATTCCTAAAAATTTTGACATCACACAAATCACTTTTATGTGAAATTTGAGAGGGAATAACTAAAAATTATTTTTGAAATTCTGAATTGCCCTTAAGAAACACATTATTTGTGACTATTTTTGACTCCTAGGTGATAATTTATGACAGCTTGTACATTTGACAGAATCTCAGGATACAGTAGAGGTGAGGTTGGTAAGGATCTTTCATGAGATCCAACCCAGCAGGATGGTCAGGACTATGTCCAGACAGCTTTTGAATAATTCCAAGGATGGAGACTCCACAACCTCCCTGGGCACTCTGAGCCAGCACTGTCACACTCACAGTGAGAAAGTTTCCTGATGTTCAGAGGGACCCTCCTGAGTTTCTGTTGGTGCCTCTGGTCCTGTCACTGGGCCTGGCTCCATCTTCTCCACCCTCTCTCTTGGGGTATTTATGTGCATTGGTAAGATGTCCCCTGAGCCCTCAATACTTATTGGAATTCTAGTTAATATTAACAACTAAAAGCTGTAATTCTAGTCAAAACAAGCCATATCAATTCCAAGTGCTTAAGTATTTCCTCATCAGGGCAAAAGCAAAAGAGCTGAAATGAGAAGCTAAACAGGACATAGTGACTGAGTTCTATACAGACTTGCAGCATTCAGGAATGGTAAATGCATGTCAATATCGATTTTGGAAGAAAATAATTTCAGTCCTATAAATGCAATGACTCTATAATAAGATCATTTTAAGAGAAAACCAATTTTGATAGCAGCTGTGAAGGCTACTGGAACCAACAGACCAAAATCTATTTTCAATGAATAAAGATGGGGATAAAAAAAAAAAAAAAAACTCTTACTTTACTAGAATTTCTTTCTATATATTATAAGAACATCAGTTAGAGAAGTGACAAGTTATCAGGTGGTTATAAGTCAGCAGGTGATTATCAGCTGAAGAGTTTTACCTAGTTAAGTCAAACGCACTTTATGTCTCTGATTGCATTTAGAGCAGCATATTGTGCATATGATTGCTTGCCAATGATTCTGCTGGCAGAAGGATCAAGCCCTAATTTGCTTCAGAGGGCTGCCAACAGGATGGCAATCCAGCCTTGTATCTCAGCACTGACTGGGAGATTACCCTGACACCAGAGAAGGGTATTTCACCAGTTATGTGCAAATCATTTGCAACGCATTTTAAGCCACATTTATACATACATTATATATTATACATTTTATCTTCCTGATTCGTTCTTCCACTTTCTCCTTGTTAGAAATCGTGGCAGCATTTTGCCTCCATCAGGGAGAGCAGGTGAACAGCTCCAGCCGTTCCAGGCACCTGCATTAATGCTAAATCAGCTCCCATGAATTGTGCATGAGACCCAATACCTTATAGTCATTAACTCTGGCACAAAGTAAAAAAAAGCTTCTTTAGACAAGACTTTCCTTTACCATGTCAAGCCAGAAATAAACACTACAGAAGGTAGTGAATCAGACCCTAAAGATTTTTTCCTTTTACTTGTATTAAAGGATGAACATGTTAAATTAGGAAACATCAGCTGCAGGAGAAAGGAAGAAAAGATGAAACCGTGACATATAAGGACTACCTGTGATTAGTTTAATATATAAATTGCTCGGTTGTCCATGAACCATAACAGTAACTAAAGTTTCAAAGTACATTTATATCCATTACAGGAAGAATAAGCCTTGTAACCTACATTCATTCCCTTAGTCCACTAATTGTGTTTTCTCCCTGAAAAATTTTAATGTTGCCATTAAATGAAAGAGTCCATGATTACATGGGCTGCACTATTTTCTCTTCAGCACCATAAACTGCTGTAGCTCAGTGATCTGCTTCCCTCTAGTGTCCACAGCATCACATGAAATCTGTAAAACACTGGGATATGAACTGAGCTATGCTAATTTTCAGTGGTGATTACACACTCATTTGACTTAATATCTCAGACTGAGGCTCCAGGTGAAAATAATGCAGCATCAGTTTCACAGAGTAAATTCTTCACTCACCAAATTGCAGTTTAACATTTCCCCCTTCTCATATCTCAGTTATTATATGAAAATTTAACTGCTATTCATCTCTTTTATTTGTTTTTATTTATCTTTTTCTTCTTTGCTTCTTCTTTTTTTTTCCCATTCTATTTTACTTTAGTGATGCCAGCAACACAGGTGACATTTCAGCTTCTACTATGTTTATCAAGATCATTTAGGGTGCAGATATATATACAATTATTATCATAGGCAATTTTACATAACACAGTTAAGGAGTCAGATTATTAAATATCCATGTCAACCAAAGAACTGGGCTGATTTTTATTTCTCCTGATTGCATATCTCCCCAGGCAAGTCTGTATTACTGCATTCCAGGAAAAAAACAAGATNTTTTTTTTTTTTTTTTTTTTTTTGGTGCTTGGCTCAACCTGGAATTTTGAGTCAGTTACACAACAAAACTAGTTGGTCCATAATGTCACTTTGGGGTTTTTTTCTCAATTTTAGTTGAAAGTTCCTTGTCCAACTTTTTCCCATGCTTACTTACATTCTTTATTGAGCATAGTGCAGCTGAGAGCAATATCTGTGTGCATCATTTCAGCTCATTCTCCAGAAAGCTCTTCCAACAGAGCCAGTCTGGAGGCAGAGATGGCTCTGTTGGAAGAGCTGAAATGCTCTCACAGGCCATTTGGTGACAGAGCAATGTAACTGATTCATGTATTTTATTATCCTTTTTTTAAAACTGACTCAAAATTAAATGCATTGTCTCAGTTCGACAAGAAGAAAAATATTCTGAATGAGATGAACAAAGTCAAAGCAAATTACTACATTACCATTTTCCCGTTAGAAAATAAAATTAATCTGGAAATGAGTAATTTCTTCTCCAGCAGAAAATTTCAAATATGTAAAATTATGATTTTCAGTCACAAAATTTGTTTTGGCAAAATACGTTTTGACACTTGGATACAACAATCATCTCCGTAGCTGTATATACTATGATGTCTTTTCTGATAATGATTATTTAGCCTCTCAGGAGTTTTCTGGCAGCATACTGAGGTTCTTTAGATCATAGTGCTCCTCCATACTTATAGTCTAGAGATACCAAGTTTGTGATGAAAGTATGTGTGTGTGAGAAAGGGAGAGAAAACGTCTTTGAAATGTAGACTTGCCTTTAGGTAACACATTCCTGTCTTATTGGCCTTTCCTGTTTCTTTGTGTACTAGTCTGGGAATTTTATGAAGTCAGTATTTTCTCATACTTGCTGAAATAGCAAAGTTTCAGAGCTTCATAAAACACAAATTGCATTGACTTTACCAACACAAATGGCAAAAGTATAGGAGGCAAGGAATTTCAAGTCCAGATCAAGTACCTGAGTTTTATCAGCTTGAGGGTATGATGGATATGGAGAGAATGCATGGAGAAAAGAGAGTTTACAACTTTAGGAAAGATTTTGCTTCTTAATGATTCAACTGAGTTTTAGAAATAATTCTGCAGGCTTAAGAGGATTCAGAACAGAATTTTTGCAGGACTAGCTCCAGTTATCTTTATACACATTGTCTTTCACAGCACAGTGCAAGGTGTTCTAGAGGAAAGCTATAGGAAAACTACTGCTCTTTTCTTATGGATGTTCTTTTTTAGAGGGGGTTTTGTTTGACTGGGTTTTTAAGCACAGTTGGTTCCTCCTCACTTCAGAAAATAAGGTTTTAAGGTGGCTTTACCATGTGGCACTCCTCTGATAATCACTTCAAGCCAATTTCACCTAATAAGGGAGAAGAGGGCCTAAGAGATATGAAGAACTTGTAAGCCTAGCAAAAAAATCCGTGGCTTGAGAAGAAAGAGAGAAAAAGTGAATATCCTTGTGGAAGGAAAGGCTACCAAGTAAGAGACACATGGGATCATGAGCTCAGGATATGTTTTCAAACAATCCACACATGCAACCAGAGCTAAGCACAGCATGTGTGCCCAGGCAGGGGCTGCACACGACCTACATGGGCAACCACAGATACAGCAGAACCTGGCAGTGCTACAGAGCACTGCAAGATAAGTGTCATGGAGAAACTACGGAAAAGAAAGCGCAAAAATCTGCAAAAGATCATGTTTCCTTGCATCACCTGATCATGGAACAGCTCATTAGCAGTTTTCTACTTCTAGAGGAAGGCTCAGTGGAGGATCCAGCTCCAAGTGTCATTCATACTGCTTTCTTAACTGTATGAGGTTTCTTTTTCCTATTTTTTTTTGAAAAAAATTAGTTATGTATTAAGCCATGTCTTCAGAAATCTGCAATACAAAACTAGATTCAACAGACACTTTCATTTTCCTTTGTATGGAGTTGTGAAATTTCCTTCTCCTAGCAGTGCCAATGAAGTCAAGGACAGTAGAAAGTCCAAGAAATACAGCGGCTCTGAAAAATAAAAAGACCATTAAAAGAGAACTCTGGGCGTGGGAAGGAGCGGTTTAGGTCTTAATAAGGGATATAGAGTGTGCTCAATTTCCATGACTTTGAACAGGTCATAAGTCTCTGTAAACCTATTTGCTTAAGAATGGCTGCTAGTTACACCCCTGCAGTATCTTTGAGGAGCCATGATTAGGATACCCATCCCTACCATCAGAACAATAGCATTTCTCTCTATCACAGGAATTATGTGCAAAGAAAAAGGCATTTTGATGATGATGAAGCAATCAGATACTGCTGTAATCAGTACCTTAAATTGTATTTGGGAGGGCTGATGCAGCCGGTGTAGAGGCAAGCAACAAAGACCTGTGAAAGACATTCTCTGCAAAAACTTCCTTTTAAAGCTACTGTTGGTGTCCTCAGGCAGGAGGTTATCTGAGTCTCAGTCTCACACAACACATACTTGCAAAGAGAGCCACCACAGCCCAGTGTTATGTTCATAAGTGTCTGATTTTCTATGGCCGCTTTTTGTTTCAGAAGTTCAAGCAGCCTAACTCCAGCCCTGCTGAGCTGTGCTGCCACCTCTACACAGCACCAGCTTCTTTCTGTGCCCCACTGATGAGTATGCAGCTGCAGGCTGGTCCAGAGCTGCTGTTTTAGGTTGCAAGATGTGGCTGGGTTTGATCCTACTGCCATCTGTGAGAGGTGGGGCAGTTATCTTCTGTTCATTGGGCACTTTTTTCACTTTTCTTTATCTCTTCCACAACCAATCTTCTCTCTGGGCAATATCTTCTGCTCACGGGCCATTGAGCCTCACTGCGTGACTGATAAAATTCCATCATCCCATTGTGAGAGGCTCCGCCCAGGGGGAGGAGCCAAGCATTCCTGCCTGGATATAATCTGCGATTTGGAACACCACAGGCAGCCTTTTAACCACTGGATTCCCAGAGGAGCAGCTTTTCTCTCCCCTAGATCCCCAAAGGAAGACCAGGCCCTTCTACACCACCACCAGACCTTCAGAAGAAAACTCCAGCCTTCTACAGGATCACTGCTCCAGCAGAACCACACCTGTCACTCCAGGAGGAGCAGCCACCATTTAATGGGACTGCCACCAACACCCTGACCCACAGGGTGTCAGGTCCTACAGGTCCTATTCTGACTCTGTCAGTGGGGGGTTTTTTTTGGTACTATTGCATTGTATTTTTAATTTTCCTAGTACAGAACTGTTATTCCCATTCCCATATCTTTTCCTGAGAGTCCCTTAATTTCAAAATTATAATAATTCAGAGGGAGGGGGTTTACATTTTCCATTTCAAGAGAGGCTCCTGCCTTCCTTAGCAGACACCTGTCTTTTCAAACCAAGACAACTGTGCACACAGAGAGTGTCTGGCAAGCATCTGGGGCTGGGGGTCATCTGGCAGGCTAAGGAGGATACAGACTTTTGTGCCTCCCATAGGACCCATTTCTCACTGAATATCACTGCTACTCTCTTGTCATGTTTCTGGATTTCTAACCTTTCAAAAGGTAGTAAGGGAAGGTCCTTACAGCTCAGCAATCCCAAAAATATATCACTGTCACTGCCATTAGCAGGCTACAGGCTTGAGCTGGCTTTTCAAGGTCTTGGGATTGAGGCTTGGTTGGTTTGGTTTGACTTTTCTACCAGCTTTCCTGGATTTTTCTGCCAGCATGTTTACATGTGACACCAATTATTCTGTGTGGAAGGGTTGCTATGCCTAATTAGTTTTATCTTTGCTTATCTTTCAGTGGGAAACCATGGCTTTTCTACAGACAGAGTGAAAAATAATTCCTCTGTGTAGAGGGAAATATTTGCCTTTTCAGCATGATGCTGTAGTGGTAGGGCAGCACAGAAATGGTATGACAGTGCTGAGACCACAGGATGCAATACAGACAACAGGCATGGGAGTGGTAAGAAAGGTCACAGGGTAGCACTGGAGGTGTCAGGGATGCAGGTAATTCTTCAGTAGTTACTTAACAAATGGACAGATGGAGCTGGTCAAAACTGGTTTTTTACCAAAAAAAAAAAAAAACCAAAACAAAACCCAAAGAAAAAGCATCTAATATTTGTAAAACAGTTCATACACAAAATTTGGACAAAGTATGATGTTGCAGACATTAACTACAAACAAGGCATCAGTCTGTGTCAGAAAACACAAAAACAGCTTCAAGTGAAGAAGAAGCCATCAAAGTGATACTTGCCTGACAACAGGGAAGAAACCCCACCATCACCATCATTCCTCCCCGGACAGAATGTGGGGGCAATGAACTTTTATGCAACACCCTCTTCCCTGCTTTCTTTGTGAGAAAAAATGGACCCTTTCTTTCCTTTTTCTTTCCTCATTAATTAGACATAGCAATTCCTTTGATCATCCTGTTGAGATCTAAATTGTATCAACAATAAATTCTTGGCTTTACTCAAAAGGTGTGTTTCTTTTTTTGCATTATAAAATTTTGAATTTAGCAGACAGACAAACAAGTACAATGATGACATAAACTCTCTTTCTTTGGATGCCAGGCTTAGAATTGAGATCCAATTGCAACAACAGATTAGAATCCACTATCTTTTATTTTCCTTTTTTTCTTTTTTTTTTTTTTTTTATTGTGACACAAATCTGCTACAAAAGTCTTTTGTCAAAAACTACAAGAGCTAAGCCTTCCTTTCACAGCATCAGTGTGGATACTTTCACATCAATAATCTAAATAGCAGCACTAATTCAGCACCAGACTAAGAGACTGCTGGGTTATTCTAATTTATTTAAAACTGAATTAAGGGAGATTTACTTCAGAACATAAGAGAAACCTTTAGACAAAAAGAATATTCGAGATTGGAACAGATTAGATGTGGAGGTTGTAGAAAAGCTTTGTAATTGGAGCTTTTTAATTACCAGTTAGGCAGGCTATTATGAATGAATAGCTCAAATGTAGTCAGGCCTGAGCTGGGGCAGTGGGATGGAACAGTTGGCCTCTTCAGTTCTCTTCCTGCTGTATTTCCTAAGATAATCCTATATTTATTGCATTAATATTTCTTAGTTCACTCATTTTCCTTTGTTGTTGTGCCTTGGACTAAGGCTAGAAGCTTGTTTTTTCTTTTTGTGGCACAGAGTCCAGAAGAATATGCAAAACCACAGTGATGTACAGAGAAACCATCTCACCCAGAGAAAAAGAGCAGCTAATGCTAATGCCTAAATCAGCCAACTACTCCTGGGTGTATAATTTCTTCATTTCATTCCACAGGACCTGATGGACTGTAGAATTTTTATGATTTCTTTGAGACTCTGAGCATCCTTGTAATGATGACACAGAGGAAGAACTCAATTAGGAAGTTTCTTCTGCAGTGGATGTATGGTTGACACTAACAGGGCAAGGTTATCTGGGGTGTAAGGACAGCTGGTTCAGAAAGGCCTTTGGTTAATGACTATTCAATGCAGGAGACACAGTGAAGGAACAGAAAAGTTTATCAGTTGAAAGCAGCACACAAACTGTGACCAGCAGCAGATAACTGAGACAATAGCAAGGGTCAGAATTCCCACTGCCTGATGTGCCTCCAGGACCCACCTGTCCAGCCCATGAAAGGGTCAGCCAGCACTTTGCCACACATGAGAGAGCAAACACCATGATCAGGGTCCCACAGGAAAGAACAAATATCTTACACAATATTAGAAGAGGCTTGTTGTTGTGATTTCTTCTCGAGTGGGGTGATGAATCACGACTCTTTGACTCCAGTATCAGAAGGCTTATATTATTTATTATTTATTATTTATTATATTATATTATATTATTTATTAAAATGACTCCATTGTTCAGAAGGCTTTCAGGCTATAGGTGCCCATGTTCAGAGCTAACATGCTTTCTTCTTCATGGTTAGTACAAGACTGCTGGAATGCTTAGAATTCCAAGATAAGAATTGCCCATCTCATAGCTTAAGAAAGAGAGACAGTTCTCATCTCCTCTGTGGGAGACAGCACAGCTCAGACAGCCATGTCCTTGAAACCACACACATAAAGATTTGTTTTTACAGAAATCTGCTTAGAAGTGAGTTTTCCCGTGGAAGGAAAAACTCAGCAAGTTTGCATTAAAGAAACTTATAAAATGTCCATGACAGGCTTGTGGGACAGCAGGAGGCTTTTTATGGGGCATTTTGAGGGAATTTTAGGAATTGTGAAGGCCATACTGCGGGATACTTAGGGGAAAGGGCAAAGGTAGTGGCAGGGATCAAGGTGAATTGGGGAAGAGCAGGCATGGAGAATTGAAGGGAACAGACAAAGAGGGCAAGTCACAGGTAAGCAGCTGGCAGGCCAGGGTAGCTGTCCTGTACTTGACATCTCCATTAAACTGTATTTCTACCTATTTTCTGTGCAAGCAGGCTCTGCTGCTGAACTTCAGGACCCCTCCCAAGTACAAGGCTAGCATCCAGACAGTCCCATGGACTGAAAGTCTGACAGCATGAATGGAAGGATTCTAGGGCTACATCAAGGACATTTAGGATTTAACTCTACTGGTGAAAAAAAAACAGTCTGTGTTTTTAACTCTACTGTAAAAAAAAAAATGTCTGTGCATCCAATAGGCCTCACATTAGTCTTTTTTTGCACTGAATATAAGCGCCAATGTAGTCAAAATACAGTATACAAGGCAGTTTATAGAATATTACTAAAATTACACATAAATCAATAGAAAAATGTTATATACTTCAGGTTTATGGCAATATCTTCAGTGTCTCCAAAGACTCCATCATGATCTGATTAAAAAATATTTGAATCATATAAGAAAATACTTAAAATAAGCTCAGTAAAGGCAGCAGATTGTTACCTAGACAACTTGACTCATCTGCAGTGCTAAAACCAAACATTGAGTCTATCACAGCTGGGAGAGGTGTGACCAGCATAAATTCTTAGGTCTTTCTTTTAAAATTGCCAGTTAAAATGCAGGTTCTAGGTATTCAAGCATGAAAACATGCAAGATAAGAAGGGTCTAATCAGTGGATAAATAAAGAAGTACTTTTAAAATTTTATTTATAGACCCTTGAATTCATATTTATGACTGTTTTTTATTCTATAAATTATATTTCCCTAGTACAACACCCTTGTTTCCTATTATTTACATTTTCCTAGAACAAGGAGAAACCCTAAGCACTGTTTTTTAGAAGTTACATCCTATTTTGAAATCTAGTGTCTTAAAGTTTCATTTTCATGTAGATTAAAAAAGCCAAAAATTTGTGTGAGAGCAAAATACTCATACAGGAACAAAAGACTCTGGCAAACACAAAATGTGCATTATACGGTATGAGGGGTCCCTCTGCTGGGTTTTTATGTTATTCCAGTCCTGAGATAAAATGCACACAAAAGCTCACACTGCACAGTTGAAATTAGGTCTGAAGGAAGTCGCAAAGAAATTAACACTCCTGATAGTTCAATGTAATAATTCTTAAACTGTGCACTGATAGGCAAGACAATAAAGGGTGTCACAGGTATTTCTGAGGAAAATGTATCAACCAGAGCCATGTACATCTAAACTGCTGCAGAGGAAATGTTGTACAAGTTTTAATGATCCTAGGCTGCCATTTTCAAGAAATCCATGTGAGTTTAGCACTGAAGATACACCAGTCAGAGGTTTAGCATTTAGTTCTTCAGAATGTTGTAAAAACCTATACAGAAATACAGGCAGGTTGCAAAGTCTCATTTCAAACTACTCAACATCTGACAGAAGTTGTCACTGAGCAGGGTGTGGCAGACAAAGTTCCTGATAAAGGAACCAACTTGTGATAGCATTGATAACTTATTTACAGCCCCTGAGCTGACACAGGTGGCCCAGAGATGTATGACAGATAAATAAATCACTTTATCCTGTAAAAGCCCAGTCCCACTTTTTAATGGCAGGATCTTCTAACATACCCTTTCTTGGAGTGTGTGTGGAATTTACTCCCTTGAGTGAGGATGTCCCTCAAGGCTTGTCCTTGGGTCTGAGTGACAAAGATTTGCCTGCAGTCATGGGTTACATGGGTCTGAGTGACATCAATCTCTACTTAATAATTATTTTTGTAGATTTAGCATTACTGCTTCAATACTTAGTACATTACAGTTAGTTTTAGCTACCTATACTTTGTTGTAAATGATGCTGATTAAGATCTTCCAGTCTAATCATTATTACCATCAATTTAAATCAATAATTTATGTTATTGATATAAATATATTTGGTTTGCCATTCTTAATCCTGTGGGATTAAACAGTATAAAGGCTTGGTTACACCTATATAATACTTTAGATCTAAACCTTTGATTAAGAATGTGGCCAAGATTGAATTCAGCTGCACCTAGACTCCTGTTTGAGAAGGAATTCAGAAAGAAAGGAGGTTCTTCGTGCACCCTGTAAATCAGTGGGAGAATTTCTCTAACAAACTGCCTGAAGATCCTGTTCTGGCCGTGACAATGAGTAAAGGCAAATCTGCACCAAAATTATTTTCTAAGTAGATTTGTAAAGGATTCTCCTGGCATAGTGCTACTCACAGGCTTGGAAACAGAAACAGAGATAATAGTCCTTAATGCTATCAAATAGCCCATAATGGCATCAAACAGAGCCATTCTGCTGGGAATTGTGTCACAATGGGCATCAAGGAAGCATAATAGAAAGAATAAATAAAAGCAGTCAAGTACATAAGATTATTTCTAAACAATAATTCAAGGAATTAGCCAAACTAAGGGCTCCAGAGGCCTGAGGGTGGAGGTGTCTTGTTTCACTTAATGGTGATGCTGTGTGGGGTCTGAGAGACACAAGTGCAGCTCAGAATCAACAGCCTCCCTGCAGTGAGGGCCCACTGCTGGCACTGACAGTACCCAAGAGCACACTTGGAACAGGAAAATGGAAAAAAAAAAAAAAGAACCAAGAAGAATTCTCTTCTGTGTATATCTGAGTTCTTCCAGAGAGTGAAGCTGCTGAAGTGCTCCTCCACAAAACCTGCCTGATCTAGGGCAGGTTGTGTATTCCCAGTGACCTTTCCCTGCAGTAGGAACATCAGATCTCATCTGCACAGATTGCAGATTGCATCTGTTTCAACACACTAGGCTGAGGTTTTCCCTTTGTACATCAGCTTGAGTTTAATTTTTCTCATTTTATCGTGTCATTTCAGGGATAACATGTTCTCTTTTAGAAACAACTGCTGGTTTTCTTTGTGCTGCAGCAAACATGATGAAATATCTTACAAGGTCTCATTTCCTGTTGGCTGTTGAATGTTTTATTCATTTCAGCTTGCAAAAATTTTTGCAAGAGGGAAAAAGTGAAAAGAAGAGATGAACAGGAAACCTGGTGGGTGCAAATGAAAAGCCCTCACTTAAGATCTGGACTCTAGGCTTTAATGCCTTTTTATGGGGTTAATATGCCATGGTTCATGTAGGGAACAGGGTGATGAAGTCCTTGAGAAAATGTCATTTAAGCATGGTCTGTTGTTTAAAATGAACATTTTACCTAGTTCATACTGAACAAGAAAATGTCCCCTATTCTGTTTTTCCTTTTCAGTCTAGGGCAGCTAGAGAAAACATTTTTATTTAATTTAAATGCTTTGTAGCAAAAGAATAGCTTGGAGAAGTCTTCAGGCCAGTACATATTACACTCAGGATGTGCAGTATAGGACTAGTTTAGAGAATATGACACCTTATTTCCTGGAGCATTTCACAAAAATGGCAAAGACAACATCCTGCAGAAACTGTCTTGGCTGTTTGCTGGGCAGTTCTCCTCTGGACTATTATCAGTGGACCTGCTGAGGTTTACTGTGAGTTACTTCTTTTCCTACATATGTATAATCTGAGTTTTGCAATATTCAGAAAGACTATTTCATATCTGCTCAAATTTATTAGTCAGAATATATTCTTTATTATACCAATTCATAAATATTCTGTTATTTATTTTTAAAAAAACCCCAACAATTAAACAATCAAAACACCCAAATCAACCTCTATAAGAGATAAATATAAGTGCTCAATACTGCTTTAGGAAAAAATATATTTGGTCATTGTTGTAGGTTATTGGATACTTATGGAATTTACACCTGTGTAGGACAGGGTGTTGATATATCTTCCTAGACAGAGAAAGAAAATGTTCAGATCTTGCCCTTTTAGGGTTAAAAATGTCAAGTAAAAGCAGGAGAATCTCTTTGCCATAATAAACCTCACATAAGTCTTGCTTATTTTTACTGCACCAACATGGCAAACAAATGCAGTTTTGAGGCAGGCTGGGTCCCCAGCTGGCCTGTCATACATTCTGGCTTCTGTGAATACATTTTCTTCAAATAGGAACAAGAGTACAGGAACAGGAAGGGAAATGGTGTTGCCTCATCCCAGCACAGATTCACTTCTTGTCCCAACATGGTCGGGGCATGCACTAAGATAATAACAAATAATTACTGTGAGGTGTCTGAACACAGCCTAAGAGAAACAAAAGCACAAGTTCCATGGAAAACGTATGCACCTGAAGTATAAAATAGGCCTTGCAAATATTAAAGCATTCATTTACTTGTGTAAGTTCAGTTCTGTAGTCCTAGTTAATCTGAGGACATTTATTGAAATATATGGGACATTATAATCTTTTTAGTTAAATATAGGAATACCCCAGCATGGTGAGATTCAAGCCCTAATTCACTAGATCCAAATATAAAAGAAAATTATTTCCTGACTGAAACTATTGTGAGTGCACAATAGTTTCAGTGGAATGTGGAATGCATATTTCACATTTACCATATTCAGAGAAGGGAAAACAGCTGTTACACAAAAGGATATAACACTCAGAGTAAATATTGGGAGCTGCAAGATGAAACAAGTATGAAGATGAATCATCAGGAATGTTTTGCTGAGCCTTTGAAGTTGTATTCCCGTTTATCTAGAGCACTCAAATGGCAAAAAGCACAATTATCATGTGATAGTTTCAGACTGGCAAGCTGCATTCAAAGTTAAAATGTTTGATCTTATATTTTGTAGCTCTCTCTGGTTACACTGCTGGGCTTGTAGATTTCCAGACCTTTGACTAAAATCTCTTTCTCATTGTAACTGATTCAACTAATTTTAATATCTTAGCAAGGCTTTTGACATGGTCTTTCAATGTAGCCTTTAATCAAACCAGTGAAATACAGTTTCAATTCATGGGCTATGAGTGGAAAATTGACTGGGCAGGGAACAAGTTGCAATCAACAGCATAGAGGGCAGGGAATTCCCAACACTGATCTTCAGGAGTTGTGGGATCATAGAATTGTAGAATCACTCAGTTTGGAAAAGACACACACAGCCAGTCACTGATCCAGCAGCTTCCTCAGCCCGGGTCTGGTGGCTGTGGGGCAGCAGCCTTTGCTGGGTCAGTGCTTCCAGGGCTGTTTTTAATGACCCAAACAATGGAAGTGAGTATACTCACAGCAGGTTTGTGGAGAATATCAAAGTGGAGGGAAGGGCCAGTACACTGGAAGGTGACAGAATTCCAGTCAGAAGAATTCCAAGGGACTAAAGGTATGGACTGAGTTGGACCAGAAAACCTCCAGAGGTCTTTTCTCGTCTATTTTATTAAGAAGACAAAATCCACAATTTGAAAATTTATTCCATCCATTCTAGAGTGAAGTGACTTACCCTAAGGGGCACTGCTTTCATCTGCCATCAACCAGAAGATGCATTCCAGGATCACAACTGAATACTTCTACTGAGACTAGAGCTAATCACAAATAACCACTACAGAATGGATAGTTTATCAGAACTCCACTCCTCAGAATCAACTGTTTGGGTTCTACAGATTCATTCCTATTGCTTGCATCATTTTCTAATGATGACATAGTCCATAACTGAAATTTAGACCTATATGTTTAACAAAGAACTAATCTCATTTTAGATATCCAGTCACTAACAACTCATTCATGTTAGAGACTACTCATTTATGCCACCATGAGGTTACAGTTTATCTTCCAATTTTCAGAACAAGGTATCACTGAAGCTGTCAATTGATTTTGTGACTTAGAATTTGTTTTCATTTATTGACTTCTATTATTTACTTTAAAGAAGAACAATGACAAAAAAAGTTTGATCTGTAAATATTTAAATCTTCACAGTGGCCTTCTACTGACATTTGGGAGGTCCCCAGGAATGTCATGTTAATGTGAGTTTTAAGAGACAGTTGCTTCCCTGAGGGCTCTTGGGATAGGAGCACTTTTTGGTTTTTTTCCTCTCAACAATTGTTAGTTGTCTCATCACCTGCTTTACAATGAATTTGAAAAGTAATCCTACGATAGGCAATGCAGATGTCTATGATCTCCTCTAGCTCCCCATGTTCTTCTGTGACATCTTGTCTTGGAGGCATGATAATAAGATTAAGCTTCACTTCAGGGAGAACCTGTCAGTCAGGTCTACCAGACTCGAAACAGTTTCAAAAGTCCCAGACTATTGCTATTCAGTCCCAGACTACTACAATTCAGATGAAATTGAATGGTGAATAAAATGGTTGAATAAAAAAAATAAAATCTACTGGAAATCTCACTGACAGATCACTAGGAACAGATGGGGCATAACTCACTGGTAATGGACTTAAAAATTTTTTCCATATTATTTTGTTGTATGTTTGTATTTAATTATTTCCTACATTTTTTATTGTTGTTTGCTTCATTTTCTTTCAAGGTTTGTTTAGTTTGTGGCATTCCTTTTACCTTCACTGTATCAAATTTGCACAATGAAAAAAAAATTATTCCACTTAATAAAGGTGTACCGAGTTTTGCCAGGCAACACTATCATTTTAACATGGCATGACATAATTTAAAAATGTACTTTTTGCTACTTTTAGAATCCAGTGGCAAGCATAGGCAGCAATGGTACTAGACATTTAGAGAGTTTTTCTGTCAAACCTCACAGGCCAGTGAGACAGCTGTGCAAAATTCTTGTGCCTTGCAGTGAAGTAAACCCCAAATGACTTACATTTTCAAATTACTTACATTTTCAACAGAGTTATACACCAGGAATATGAAGAATAGCCATCAATTCCAACTTGCCAGACCTCCCAAGATCCACAAGTGACAAACACATCAGTCCTACATGAAAGATGGCATTTTGGAAGGCAGCCTTGAAATCAGGTTTGAGATGATCAGTAGAAGTTTTGAATACTTTGTAAATCACTCCTTGACTTTATCCTATTCAGACTATATTTTCTGAGGTCCTGAATACCCTCACAGACAAAATGAGGCATCTGGCCTGAGGGTTAAAAGGCTTTTTCCCAGGATACGAAGCTGTGTGCTACCTACTGAACTTAGCATATAGCAAGGAAATTGGAAATTAGTAGGAATTTTAGACATTAGGAGGATTTTCTTCATAGAAAAGGTAACTAGACATTGGAACGAGCTGCCCAGGGAGGTGGTGGAGTCACCATCTCTGGAAGTATTTAAGGAAAGACTGGACCTGGCAATCAGTGCCGTGGTCTGGTTGACACAGTGGTGTTGGGTCATAGGTTGGGCTCGATGAACTCAGAGGTCTTTTCCAGCCTGGTTGATTCTGTGAAATAGTCAGGGGCACACTGGAAGGAAAGGAAAGTAAATGTGTCAGACTTTTTCTCAATGTAGAGTCATGAAGTGGGGAGGAGCATGAAATTCCCCAAGTCTCACTGTTATGTCATCATCAGAGATATTCCATTTATTGCCAGGAAAACCATTCATGAAATTCTGTGAATTAAAAAAAAAAGCAAAACTCAACGTGGAATGGCAGGAATGTACTGTGCAAAGAATTGTCCATTTCATCAAATGGAACTACAAAACAAAACAAAAACTGAGTTGGTCACTAAAAAGATTCTGCAAATCATTGTAAAATGAGGTGTGTAACTTGTGAAAAGGATGGAGAGTATTTTCCAGCTGCTGGTCAGAGTAAAGTGAAACCATTCAGTGCTACTCTGACCAAGAAAACTGAAAGCTAGGAATTGAACATTCTGATTTTGCACAATAAAAAGTTAGGTCCATTAGGCAACTGGAACAATCTAAACCATAAGAAATTAGAAATTTTTCTATAAAAAATTTCTCAGCTATGTACATATAGGAAGATTGTATATATCTATGTCACACTACTGGCACTGCTTTTAAAGCCCATGGTAAAGAGAAATAAGTATTTATTTTATGGACACAAGTTTTTCTAGTCAGAAATAAATGCTTAAAAAATTAATAATCTTTCAAGTTCATTGACTGGTTTTCTTTTATCAACAATCAACAATTTTTAAAGGTATCATTTACCTCTGCAGTTAAAAAAAAACCCAGTTACTATAAAAGTTTGGTTTAAAAAATTTCAACAACATTGAAAATAATATTTTTATGTATGGATAAATATCACATTGGTTATATATATATATATAAAAATACATATATACATATATATTTATATATATATAAATATACACATTGGTTTAGGATGTCTTGCAATTATATGTTCACAATTTAAAATATCTTCCTGAGTTCTCACAACAGCAA